>JABJVR010001276.1:0-19479 GCA_025773905.1 Chitala chitala
GCCTTTTTAAAAGCAATATAAAGTTGATAATATAAACTTGATCATAAATACAAATGTTAAGTGTCTTCAAAGGACCAAAGGAAGCAGACATTTTTACCCGAACATCATCCGTATCAAGGTTGTGTTCGTTCCATCCAGAGGCAAAGCTGCCATTGAAGTAAGAACAGGAGCGGCGCAGTTCCACCTCATCCTCATATACTTCTGCAGGAATCTCTTCCCGAATAGGCCAGGACACAAACAGGAACTTCATCGCCCAGGCAAAAAGAGCAAGCAAGCAAATTTACCATGTGTACATGTAACAACCCTGCACAAAAGGACCATTGCATTTTGGAAAATTTTAATTTGTGTTTTTCTCCCAAATGTAATTTTACATTTTTAAAAACTACATTCCAGTGGAGCTTGAATCTCTTCAGCCAGTCTGTGTAGCAGCTTCCTTCCCCAAGCCATAAACTCTCAGGGCCTGGACTGATGTAAGAACACCTGAGAAGGTCAGATGCTTATTCTCACAGTTACTTAAATGGAATCATTCAGTCTGTTTGCCTTTTATCTATAGATACATTTTAAATGCCAGCCACTCAATTTTTGCAACATATGAAGATGACTCCTTTGTGAATATCTTTTAAAGTGCACTTGTTCAGGGTATAGTCTGGCTTGTATCATGTGTCCCTCAGATTGAGCTCCAGGTTTTTGTAAACCAGCTGGTGATTCAGAATTTGAAAATGAGTCAATAAATATATAAATGAACAAAAAATTAATATAAAAGGAAATAAAAGTATGTGGATTTTAAATTATGGTCCAAGTCAGGTATATGATACAGTTTGTGGAATTATTTAAGATAACCATATCACACCACCTTAGTTTTCTTGTAAATTGTGAGAAAGGTCAACATTGAAATATCGCTGTATATGGATCATTTGAATATTTCTAGTAAGAGTTACCTTGGGAATGAAAAGCAGCCCTAGAGTTACAGTGACAGTGACATGGGCGTGAATGAAGAAGAGCAGCAGCATCCAGTCCGGGTGCAACGTGGGCATCATAAACCTGCGAGGGACACACGGATGGAGTTCAGCAAGAACCTGAAAGGAGAGCAGCCTTTGCTTCATTGTGAATACAGGACTGAGCATGGGACCGACACACGCTTTTCATATTTGTATAGTATTTATACGTGATATGCTGGTTAGCATTTCCTAATACAGCGTTTAAAGCAATCCATTCTTCAGATGTGGAAGGCAGCACATTAAAAAACATCAATGCACCACCAAATTTACACTGGTGTTTAAGACATTTTTGTTGCCACCTTTTCTGACCGAATTACCCTCTTTTGCCAAGTATTGCTTATAGATAATTTAACATCTGTACTTTTTCTTTGATCTGTACATAGGAAAGTAAGCTTTCAAATTTTTCCAAATAATATTTTGCTAATCGCTACTATTAGAATGTATTGCTATTAGCCTTGACTGGAGTACGTGTTTGTACAAGTTACCGAACAAGATGGAAAGCAGATGAGAGCAGCAGCTCGTTGTGGATTGAAATGCCCATGTAGTGTGGCTCGTGAAATGCTGAGGGGATCATCTTCACTGTGTTGCACAACGAGGTCCCCCAGAACAAAAACAGCAATTCCGCTGGTGAGAGAGGAGACAAAATATAATTTAATTATTTTCCACACATAAATTAGTGATACAAGCTCCAATGTGATCTGAAAGTCATCTGCTCTTGTCTTTACTCACCAATGGCCATCATGTAATCCCAACGATCCAAGTCACACAAACTGAAACTCTGCCCATCCGAGGTGGTGGTGGTGACCAGCAAGGGGATGTTACGGTCACGGTTCTGCAATGCAGCGACCGTCCAGGCACACAAGAACCAGACGACTGTCAGAACAATTACTCCAAGTATCTTCAACACGTGTGTGCTGGACATGTAGGGGACTCGCTGAGCAGTTCGAGACAGGAACAACTTTAAAACCCTTCAGGAACAGTGAAATTGATAAATATAGTCAAATACCTGTCCAATATTGTAATTTCAAAATGCAAAAGCACACTATGCAAATAGTGTCACACCATTAGATGATGCTATGGCACTGTACTGCAAAGTTATGTGCTGCAATGCACAAGTCACACACTGTAAGTTAGTAAGGAGAATGAAGCACACACCGGTACATTTTCAGGGTCACCGTGCCATAAACAATGGCAAACCCCATGAGGCGCACCCAGCGGAGTAAGATACAGCGGAAGGTGCTGGGCTTAAAATACAAGATGAAGACCTGAAAGTCATGACAAAGGATGATAAAGTCGTTTAGTTCATAGTATTTCATGTTATATATGAATAATATATTATATCTTGCCAATCACAGCAGCAATGCTTCAGAGTGTCGTTCAAATTCGTTTAAAGTTTTTGTGTCCAAATTCCTGCTATGGTGTGGATTATTATCAATTTCTTTTCCATAGCATAGGACAAGTAGCATACTGTAACATATAACTGTTTGTGTTTCCTTATGATTGTGATGTCTTACACCAAGAAAAAAAAAACCTTATACACTGCTCAAAAAAATTACACTTTTTAATCAGAGTATAAGTCAATTAAACTTCTGAGATATTGATCTGGTCAAAGTACCTGAGGGGGTCGTTAATTGGTTTCAGCTTTCAGCTACTTTGGTGTTAATGAAATTAACAACAGGTGCACTAGAGGGGCAACAATTAGACGAGCCCCAAAACAGGAACGGTTGTACAAGTGGAAGCCACTGACATTTTTCCTCTCCTCATCTTCTTGTATTATGTGTTTTGTTTGCTAACCCCTCTCTAAACTCTCTCCTCATGCATGTGGTTACCCAGTGCCCACCTGGGCACCATCATTTTGAGATGAAATCCTTGGACTCCAACACCGCCGGGTTACACCTCAGACTGTCCAGGAGTGATGCCCTGGTCCAGATCTGGGAGAAGATACCCCAGGACACCATCCGTCATCTCATTAGGAGCATGCCCTGACATTGTCAGGCATGCATACAAGCTCATGGGGACCATACAAGTTACTGAGTACCATTTTGAGTTGCTGCAATTAAATTTCAGCAAAATGGACTAACCTGCCACATAATTTTTTTAACTTTGATTTTCGGGGTGTCTTTGAATTCAGCTCTCTGTAGGTTGATAATTTTCATTTCCTTCAAACGGTGTGGCATCCCTTCATTCCTAACACATTACCCTGTCCTCATCAGTATAGATATCCAGCCTGATTTTGTTCCTTTAATTTTTTTGAACAGTGTATATTAAACCTTGTGTGTTGTCATTTGTCAGCATGTATAGAATGTGATTAGTTGTGATTAGTCAGTTTTTCGTTAAGCTGACTTGTTTCTTATAGAGAGAAAGAGTTGCAACAGGATTGAAAGCAGAGTCATAAATGGTCTTGTAAAACAAAAAAACGTTCATCCTTGACCTTTTTAATTCAATTCAATTAATTTTTATATAGCACCTTTTACAGATGATGTGTCTTAAAGCCTTTACTAGCCATTGTTCCACCAAATTATTTTCAAAGCCATTTCAAATATTTTTACTGTGGTATACAACAATGATAATATTTGTTACATTGGTATTTATGAGTGGAATATCTGGTATGTACTTCCAAAATGCAGATTGGCTGAAGTGGGACTGATACATACAGTATGTGAATGATATTAAAATAATGTGTCCTGTTGGTTTATCCATAACCCCATCCCAAATGATTATGTACATTTTTGGCATGGAATAACAAGTGAATGCAGTAGTCTATGGAAAAATAGTGAACAGCTAAGCTTTGGCCACAGTTCAGTTAGGATAGGTAGTTTGAGAGAGGAGTGAAGGAGTCAATTTATATGAAAATTGAAAATCCTTCCCTCAATAGAGGCGGAGGCCTCAGACACAACCTGTCCCCTATTTCTCATGCTGTTCTTGCTTCAGTCCCCAGGAACATTAAGTCCACTGATATTATCTCTAAGTGAGTTAACCACCCTGGAGGATAAATATGGGGTCCCTGACCAATTTCATCTCAGGCTGAACAAGCTACTTCAATGAGTAATGAAACGTTCCTATCAAGAAAAAGACATGATTCTGTTTAGTGTTTACTGTAAATTACACATGGAATATATTACATGCATCATGTCTAACTGCACTGGAACATAAATAACCTCCAGACCTGAAACATGTTCAGGTTTTCCAAGCAAGTCCAGTTACTACTGAACAACACAATGTCCATAGCCATGACCTGGAAAATCTATATTGCACAAACTACATTATATCCAAACTAAATTCTCTGTAAAATAAGTTACTTTCCTTACTTACAGGAAAATAGAGGAGCAGTGAACCAAAGAGGATAGTTTCCAACAGCACCAAACCTGAAGCTCGGATACCCTAAAAAAGAAGAAATCAGCAAGAACAACCATTTTCAATTAAAAAGACCAGTTCTGTAACCATTTCTGTTAATTATGAAAATTATATATTTGTTTCAGAATTGTTCTTATTAAACATTAATTAAGGTTTATATACAAATGTTTTTCCATCTTTCTTTTCCCATTGGTTATTGAAGGTAGGGTTGCAGAGGCCCTGGGACTATCTCAGGTACATGATGTCTTTCCGCTTTGTCACTCAAAAACACTGCAGACACGTTTAGGAAAAATGTGCAAATTCCTAATACACACACAGAGACACACATAAAAGAAAAACGTTTCCATGCTGGTGGGGGAAAAAATTAAGTATAAAAATGTTCTTTATATTTAGTTTTCTATTACATTTGCTTGCCCAGAATTAGATTGGTGCTGTGTTCAGGGTGTCCCCACAACCCTAACTTGTATAAGCATTTAGAGCCAAACTAATGAATTAACTATTCACTTAAAAATAAAAGCTCACCTTGTTTCGACGTAGCTGGTAAGCCACCAGCATACTGATTAGGACCAGCAGCATGAAGAAGCTCTGTACAGCCAGCAGAATGGCCCGCAGATACCAGTTCTCCTGCACTTTACAAGGAGCTGCATCCCTACACTGGCTGCAGCCCGGCCAGCATGGCAGACACACAGGTAGAGGCAGTGTGCCTCCACTCGTGCCTTCAGCCTCCTTCTCCCTCACTCCTGCATACACAGACGAATCAGATTTACAGTCACGTTATTCAGAAGTAACCTGAACCAGGTAACATGGCTGCAGGCACAGACACACGACGTAGTTTCCTCTATTTTTTTACTGTGTCTGCCATAACGCTTTAAACGTGAAATTTTGTCAATTTACTAATTCCTATAAGTGCCAGGGGTAGACTGTAGCAAAAAGGTGCTATATAATAACGGAATATTATCATTGCTCTTGAACACCTCAATTATCCTACTGAGGGTAGAAATGTATGTTATTATAGTTGAATTTTTGTACGTCCGCTTACGTGCATCTTGAGCGGTGCGTGGAGGACTGTAAAATCCCTCTTTGCATTGGCACTTGTACTGTCCAAGACGAAAGCCACGTCCATGGTTTTGTTTGCACTGAGCATTGCAATAAATGAAAAAGAGGGCAGCGAGTTACATGAGGGAATATCATGAATAGTAGTGAAGCTCATGAAGACGTTGGGCTGTTGTCCAGATTTCTTGGTTCCTCTACCAACAGAAGATGTAGCATTCTACCTCTGAGAAAAAGTGAGGGTGCTTGTGTAAGGGAGGTATGGTGGCTCAGGGGTTAGCACTGTTGCCTTGCAATGCCGGGTCTGGGGGTTCAACTGCCAGCACCCCCCACCCTATGTGTATGGAGTTTGTGTGTTCTTCTTGTGCCTTTGGGGTTTCCTTTGGTTAGTCTGGTTTCCAGCATTGTAAGCTGATCAGCATTTCCACATTGCCAGTAGTGTGTGAATACTTGTGTTATTGTGTCCTGGAATGGCCTGACACTCCACCTAGGGTGCCCCCCCACCTTGTGCGCTGTCTGGAATTGGCTCCAGCCCCTTAACCCTAAGCAGGATAAGCAGTTTGACAAATGGATGTTGGATAGCCGCTGGTAAAGACTGAGCTTATCTTGCGAGTGTGAGAGCTGGAGTAACAGAAGAACGACGCCCCTCTAATGAGTCCCATTTTGTGTTACAGAAGGGATCACTGGCCACACGTGCACCAGGGGAAGAGATGACCTTAGTATGCACTGTGGGAAGAAGACATACCGGTAGGGGGAGTGTGATGCTCTGAGCAGTATTTTGCTGGGAAACCTTGAGTCTGTCCATTCATGCACATGTGGAGGACCAAAAGCATATTAGACATCCATTATCTTAACCGCTTATTCCTGGTGAGGGTCGCAGGGAAACCTGGAGCCCATCCCAGAGCACTCACACAATGGGCAATTTGGACACACCAATCAACCTAGCCTGCATGTCTTTGGGATGAAACCAGAGCACCCAGAGAAAACCCACCAAGCACAGGGAGAACATGCAAACTCCCGCACACAGACCCAAGGCGGGAATTGAACCCCAGGCCTGGAGGTGCACAGCGACAGTGCTAACCACCACGCCACCGTGCCACCACATATTAGACAGGCACTGATAATTTTTTGGTTCCTTAATGTATATCCAGGAACACTGTAGAGCCCAGGATTAACTAATTCATTCACATATTTGTTCATTTTAAATATTTGCTACTTTTCAAAAATGATTTCAAAAGTGTAAAAAGAATCTTCACAGAAATGAATGACAGTAGGTGGAGCCTGAGCAGCCTTCCTGTCATGTGTGTTTATGGCAGGATGTGACATCGCCCTGGACCAGCAGCACTCTAACCTCAGCTGTTCTGCTTTGCTTATGCCTCCAGTCAGTGCCAGTACATTAGCTCTGTGGAAACTGGAAATCAGTGCGTAGTATATGAGTGTGTTCAGTGACCAGTACTGAACACTTTCTATCACCTTGTGTGCTGTTACACATCCTGCTCCTACTGGCTCTGCATGTGAATCCCTGTACCTGCTCCTGCTTTTTTAAAATTTCTTTCGGACATGGGAGGCCAATATTTTCTAGATTTCTGTTCCACACAGACTGTCCCCTCACCAAATAGCATGTGCATCTTTAAATAGAAAAGTGAAATTAGAGGGAAAGAATCATGTTGGAAAATTAAAAATAAAGCTTTAGCTGCTTTTATCTGTCAGACTGTTTTTGAGCCTGGTATGTAATATGTTTATTTTTCTCTGAAACATTCAATTTATTTGTGGACTTTTAAAATTGTAATCCTTAATGGCAACAGTGTCCATTGACTGACAAATAATTTGGGAATGGCATAATTAATTTACAGCTTTGTTTTACCTCCAGAGGCCTGCAGTCCCTAAAGTGCATGCCAGGTGTTTTTACATGTAACCACTGTACACAACAAATTCTATAAACAACAAAGCCAACTGAACTTATTTTGTATTACATCTGTTTTGCCTGTCTTCTGCTTTAGTCAGGGAGTTTATAAAAAATGCAAAGTAAACAATTTAATTTCCTGTTTCATTTTCATTGTTATTATGGTTTATTAAGTAGAAAGGGACATAGAATAATCATTGTATATGGCTTTAAAAAGATATACAGTTAAAATTAAATACACTGAGGATTAACTGTTTCACTTGTAAAATGAAACTTATTAGTAAGATGAAGCTATTAATGTAGATGTAAATTAAGCCAGGTCACCCATGACCCTGTGCAGGATAAGAGGATGAGTAATGGATAGATGGATAGATGAAAAATCAAGTCATTCCATTAGAAAACTGCAAGTCTTCCCTTTTTGTGCTATTCCATGATTTTGAGACAATATGTCGTGATTTATTGCAGAATAAAAGTTTTTTTGTTTTGATATTACGTTCTGATGAGCCTTAATTGCTGACAGACAAGACTAATAGTGATAGTTTTGTACTGAGATGTGTACCCCCCCCCCGGACATCAGTATTGTTGTTTTCAAGCCATTCCAGTGTAGTTTTGCTTTTACATTTGAGGTCATCATCTTGCTGCAAAACAACAAATCTGACCCTGCCTCATAGCACTCTGTCCTGCCCAATGATCTGGCACTGATCGATCCCCCAGACCTTAACATCAGAGAATACAAAGTTAATATAATTCTTCAAACATTCCTTCTCAGCTTCTTCAGTTATTGAATTGTGCATCAGTACTAAAATGTATTTATTTACATACTGCACAAACTTGAAAACAACTATCAGTCTAATAAGATTCTAGATTGTTAATCTAAAGGATCCTGTTATGATCTCACACGGTATCATCACCAGTTTATACTTGTTGTGTCACGGTTTTGTGACAATTTTGTGAATTTTATGTTGAGGGTGTATCATCGCATGTCTGTTCTCCCTCCACTCTCTCTCCATTCCTTTGCTGAGATTACATTAAGTGAGGGCTGCCAGTTAACATGTAATATACTGAAGTAAGGAATACTATACACCGTGGGAGCATTTCTTTGCCTTAATTTTTATTTTGTTGGGAAACAGACCATAAAAGAGAAAGAAAAAGTAACTGAACCTAATTATCAATAAAATGTGGTTACTTTTTGTTTGAGTATTTGTATGGGTTTCCCCTGTGTTGTCCAGTTTTCTCTGAAAAACATAGGTGTGGTGATTTGGGAAATTAAAACAAAACCTGTCTTTAATCTGTATTTTCCTCTGAATAGGGCAGATTTTGCTGGATTTCCATGTTCTGCATGTCCCTGGTTGAACATATTACTGAGCCCTGTTCCTTTTTGGTTTCTGCTAAGAAGACAATAAACCTCTTAAACTGATATCATTGAAGATTCTCAGTCCTTCAGATGGAGCTGTCTGGAAGTTGAATCATGGACTTCTTTCTTCTTCATAGGAACATTTCATTACTTATCCAAGTAGCTTCTTCAGCCTGAGTTGAAACTGGTCACTGGCCCCATATTTATCCTCCAGGGAGGTTAACTCACTTAGATAGACAGATAAAATGAGAGGTAGGTGAGCAGCTCACCATTGATCCTTATGTCACCTTCTCAGTTGACGTCTCTCATAAACATCTTCACACATACCATGAAGAGCTTCAGAGTGATGGCGTCTCTTTGTTTGATGCCCTTCTCAACCACAACATGCACAGGTGATGACAGCAGGTCCACATGAGTGGTGCACGTGGAGTTTCCCTCCCTAAGGAGGTCCACGTACTGTACCATAACACCTTGCATCTCAAAGGATTGCAACACCATATTAATCTCAACACTGTCAAAGGCCTCCTTGTAGATGCCATTAAAGGAAGCCATTACTCTCTTGATCGCTCTAGCAACTGTTAGCCAAGAAGCCTCAGGTGAAATGGAATGTGAAAGTGGGGAAAAAAAGGAAGAAACAGCAGCACCTAGTGGCCACTACAGACACTGGATATGACAAGATGACCAAAAACTACTTATAACTAAACACAAAAGACTCACACTTTTGTTTTGAGGTAATGGTCCTGCTAGGAGTGCTTTTAGTTCAGACCTTAATGCAGCAGACCTGAGTGTTTTCATTAGAATTTCAGAACGTAATCTAGATGTGGTTTAAGACTCAATCCTCTCCTTCCAGTCTCATGTTAAAGCAATCTCACAGGTGTGCTGTCCTCACTCCACTGACTTACTGTTAAATATAGGATGGATTTCAGATTTTGTCTGTTAACATAGGAGGCACCCAAAGGTCAAAAACTTGTATATGTAATGGAGATGATTAACACATGCTCCAGAACGTTTTATGGTCCCAGAATGCAAGCCTTCTTTCCATTCCATTGTTTTATTTAGCTTTTCCACAGCAGTCTTCATAACCCACTGTAGTTAATTCTGCTGGCGCTGCTGTACATGCCCACGTACCTCCACAGTTCTGTTATGTGCCTGCCAGTGTTTCTATGTAATAACCACTCTTTGCAGCTCTTCAACCAAATGTGAACTTGAATCCTCTCCTGCATTGTAACCTGACTAATTTAACTTTTTTGATTATTCTGTTCATTGTTACAGTGTAATTGCTTTTAATGTCTGTAATTCATTAATGTAAAGCACCTTGAGGTAGCTTGTTGTGAAAGGTATTTTATAAATTGAATATGCTGTCTGTCATGAGTCTAGTACAGTTTAAATTTTATTTATTTGAGAAGACTGTTCTATACTGCCCCAGTAACCACTGGTGGTGACCTTTATAACATCACCAAACGGAAGATCAATGCCCTGATAAAGATGGTGAGCAATGCAAACTTCTCCAAGACAATTTGTGACTGTGCAGAAATTCTTCAACTGTGCAAACAAAGGATTTTAACAATTCCGTAATCTATGTGGGTGAAGCAGCCTGGTGTGGATTTCGTGGACTGGTGTGGCAACGTGTGACCTAACCAGCTCTCAAATGGCAGTGGAGGTGGTGTGTAGTATAGAAGTACACATCAATGACTCCAGCAACAGCTGCAGTGGACACCCCTGCTGTGAGCATGCAAGTGGTACAGTCCAGCAAAAAAAAAAAAAAACATTAAACATTATCATTATGAACATAATGATAAAGAGCTGTGTAGTGAGCATGCTGCTTAATGTGTTAATATGCAAAACTAATTATCAGCTCTGTAAAACACCACTGCGCCTTTGCTGCACCTTCGCCTTCCACTTACATGCATGTTCGTGCGGTTGCACCGGTGCGTGTTGGAGAACCAGTCTTTTCCTTCGGAACACTGGTCCACATCAAAGCCCTCCATACTCACATCTATACGGATCACTCCCCTGGAGTAGCAACATATATGGATTACAAATAAAGAATAATTGTAGTTACATCTGTATCATGTTTTAACAGCAAAATAAAGAAATGAAAACTAAACTGATCAATAGAACAAAGCCACACAAACATACATTTTAGCTGAAAGCATTTGTATTAAACAGGCAGTTAATAAACTAGCTAAAGGCTTCAATTTTGAGTTATTACCCTGTGTGTAGTGATGGGCTTAGCATCCTATTTAAAATGTTTCAAAGCATATGCACCACACTGTGTTATAAAGCAGATGTTCCAAGTGGTTCCCTTAAAGAGCATAAAACATCAAGGGATTTGTGGCTGTCACTCAGAAATGGAGACATGGAAGAGGCTAGGAGCAGTTCACACCAGGATATACAGCACTGTGAGGTAAGATAGGTGTGCCTTTAGTAACTTCATGTTTTCTGTTCCACATATGTCTGTTATATAACTTTATAATGTAATGCTAAATTATAAGGTTAACACCAGTCATGCATGTTTACTGTATGGGACACTGACTGGCCCTTGAAGAACTGGTGAAAATTCTGTGTGTAACAGTAATCTAAGTAAACCAGTTACAAACCAGATTTGGAATAATCTGTAATGAAAATGTGATAAGAAAACCAAAAGATTTATTTAAAAAGAAGCCTGATATCAGGGATTTCCTTTGACAGAAAAAGTTTTTTGGAATGCAGATCTAGTCTCTGAGACTATACATTTGAAATACATTTGATTACCCTTTCAGGAAACATTACTATCATCAAATGTATTTATGTATATAAAAACACAACACTAAATGTATAAAAATTGTGTTTTGATATGTGTGGTCAAAGGGCAATCTACAGTAAAAATTTCAAGATTTTAAAATGTTAAAATGCCTGTGCTGTTCAGCCCTGTTTATCATTCTGAGAAAACACAACTGATCATAGAAAACATGATTTTCGTTTACTAAGAGGACAGATTATTTATCATCACAGAAATTAACATTTATTTTACTAATCACACTAATGACCAAAACTGCACAAGTCATCTGTGGTGGGTATGGGCCACAGGTGTGTAAATTTATGAGCCCAACCCAATTTTGTCATACTGCACTAAAGACTTCACTACTGATGAAAATGACATATTTCAAACAAACGGTGTGTGTTTGGCTATTGCTTTAATGTCAGTGCTATAGAGAGCAATTTGTAGAACGTACCTTTTGCTGAAAACAAATCATATTAAAATAATTTTTTTGTCTCAATATCAGTCTAGACATATTCAATGACTAAAACAAAGTTGTATGTAAAAACGTGTGCTTTTATTTTTTACCTTAGAAATTGTAAGCAAATGTACTGATCATTTTACAATGGCATCTGTGATAACCTTTTCCTTATATCAGTATATATGTCTTGTCAAATGTGTAATTTTATAATATACAGCATATTAATTGAGGACAAAAGTACAAAATAAAATATATTAAATATAGGCAAGTCAAAATCCAAAATGTTAGATAATAAAGCTCTATGCATTCTAGCTCTTAAAATGTTCATTCTTAAGTAGCAGTACTGTAAATTGTGTATGTTCTGTTCATACGAAAAGCACGAGTTTGTGTCTGGGTTCAAGTCTGTTTATGGTATTTACATACTGGCTCCGTGTCAGAGAACTTCAGTGGCACTGTATAATATTATATAGCATATACTCCTCTATTTGTTTTTGTGTTGAAGGAAATGGTCATTTTTAAAACCAGAGATGACGTATCCACAGCTCAATATAATTTCTGTAATGCATATGGACATAGAATAAATGATATTATAAAGTGTGCATACTGCATGTATGTTATCTTGTATTCATATTATAAAGTTTACATGTAATGCATTATGAAGCATACTGCATGACAACACAACAGCCTGAAGCTGAAATTCATTCATCTTCTATGCTGCTTATTCCTGGTGAGGGTTGCAGGGAAGCCTAGAGCCCATCCCTGAACACATAGGGCACAACACCAGCTCACCACAGGGCACACCAATCAACCCAACCTGCATGTCTTTGGGCTGTGGGACGAAACCAGAGAATACCCACCAAGCACAGGGAGAACATGCAAACTCCACACACACACACACACACACACACACACACACAATCAAGCCCCAAGCCTGGAGGCACAAGGCGACGGCACTAACCACCACGCCACTGTGCCGCCCCTGCAGCTGAAATGACTTGTAAAAAGTACATATGTGTGCGCCAACCACTGCCTAATAATGGCTAATGATTAACTTTTTGTTAAATAAAATGCTGATTTACTTAGAAGAATAATTAAATAAAAAAAAACAATTAAATGTATGTTTTGCAATATTGTAAAGTTATGGATCGGTCAATATTTATATACTGCACATAATTTCTGGATGGTGTTGTCTAGTTCAATATTAAGTTTATTGTGATGTACTAAGTCAGTGTGACAATAATGGAGGCAGAATTATAAATCTGATTTAAATCAGATGAATTCCAGTTTCCAGTCTATACTGAGCACTGGATGTTATTTGGTATCTCAACCAATGACAAGGATTGAAGTCAGGCCCCAGGTTTATTTAAAAGAAACCTAAAAGGCTGGAAGCAACATTCATCTGTTAAGCAAACTGGTTCCTATCATACAGTAATGGCTACTGACAGTTATGACTTAATTTTGAAATAATACTAAATGAATTGCGAGGCTTTTGATGAACACTGACAAATTTAGCTATACTAATACTGAGATAAAGGGCTTTAATCATCAAAATTAATTATTATAAACGCTCTTCTTTATAATATAGTTAATTAGTCATTATGAAACTTTGAGATAATATTCCTCTCTAATTTCTTGAATTTTGCTTCAACATTCCACATTAAACATGGTTGGGTACCAAATTTGCTTGGCCACAATGAATTTTGGCATCAGTTTATACACTGGTCATAGTAAAATTAATTTAAATAGTTTAGCCCCAAATACAGCCCTCAAGTAATCCGTGAGATCAATGTATATGAGTATATAGAGTGTTTTCATGAAATATTTCCTATATTCATGTTGTTTGTAATTTGAGAGTATTTGTTAAACAGTGCTGAAGAAATATCACTTGGAATTGTAAGAGGCTACAATACAATGACATGCATATTTGACTAGGCATTAAAAAACTAAATCGTGTTAAAATAAGTTACAGAATAATAGTTTTGTTATGGTCGTGTTTATATAGCACTCAGTAGTGCTTTCCAGGTAAATCCCTGAGAAACAGATAATAATTTATTAATTTTATAATTTATTCTGAGTGATGTTAATATTATTTACATGCATGAGCATCCTGACTAGACAGGGATGAACCAAGCATAACTGTAACACAGTTATACTTGTTGTCTAGCTCAGCTTTATTTTTTTCTCATTTTCATTTATGTAAAATCAGAATTATTCAGTTGAATTTATAAAATTCTGTACAAAATTTTAAAAAAGTGAAACATTTGTCTTTGGACTGTAATAAGAAATGTGAGCACCAACTTAAAATGCATTTCACAAACATCTTAAAAAGACAGTTACTGAAATTTCTCATTTTTTCACAGATATTTTTTTGTCAACAAAAAGACTTTTAAGTCTTTTAAAACATGCAAGGCAACAAAAATACAAGAGGCTAAAAGTAGTGACATGATTTAACAAAGGCTAGCACTGACCTGAACTCTGGACTGAGGTCGGGTTTGAGACCGTAGAAAGGTGTGGACAGCGTGAGTAGCCAGCCAGGTAGAAACTGTCCACTGTCACACTCTAAAAAAGGGGCCTCAGCCCAGCGTACTCCATTCTGGTTAGTCACATAGCTGTCACCTTGCCCCCATTTTGGTGTATCCAAAGTATTTAAGTCATTAAGGAGTACTCTTTTAGAAAGACTGCTGGCCAACTGGGATGAAAACTTAAGGGCACTATACCAGCTGGCTCCAGGTGCTGGGTAGGGTGGGTGTATGTCCTCCCATGTGGATGACAGGTCCTGTAGAAAGATATGTTGGGACTTGTAGCTGGGGCGAGAAGCACGGAGCACGAGCTGCGGCTGAGGGGCCGTGGGCTGGGCTTCAAATGTGAGGAAGGCTCGGTGGATAAGTGGATCGCTCTCCAACAGGCTACGCACCAGGGCGTGGTACCACTCCATGTCCTCTTTTATGCTGCTCTCTCGTAGGTCATTGGCTTGAAATATCATGTTAAGGAAGTTGGCAGCATTAGTGAGAGCATCCAACGCTGGTCGAAAAAAAGGGCTGTGTATATCTGGAGATCCTTGCAGTCCTGTTAAGTGATAGGCTTTCGAACAGTTAGCCAGAGATAGAAGCGTGACATTACCGTTATATAGATAGGCCTCGATTATGGATACATTGTCCTCATCTGGAGGATTTCGAGTAGGTTTTAGGGTTTGCAATCCAGACAAATGAGTCACTGCCTGCTTTGTAAAAGGTGGACTTGCAGAAGACATGGGGCGAACAGCATCTTCTCTGTTGAAAACCAATGTGCTCTGTGCTGCTAAAAGAGGGACTAGAAGTAACACAAGTGCACTTGATATTTCCATTTTGATCTAGCCCTTATTAAATCACATTAGATTCAAATTTTCTCCTCAGTCTCTCAGCTCCTTAAGCAATTCTTAATTTTTTCTCTTTCTATTTCCTCTGTATAGATGTTTTTAACAACTCCTACCTCTTCCTTTTTACATGCCAGTCCATATGAGAAGCACTTTGAATGACTGTCTGAGAAGCAATCTGTTGTTTGTCATCTTGCTTTGTGATTCCTGATAAGAGAGATATGCCTTCAGTCCAGGAAAAACCCAGCCAAAAAGTAAAATGATTTAAGAGATGTAACTGCTTTCCAGGTTCTCCGCTCCCGTGTGGAGCATTAGAGCATCTCTTACTGCTTTCACCCTCTCGCGCACTCTCGCTCTCACATCCAGTAATCCTTCTGTGGCTGGGAGTGTACCATTGCTGCAGCATCGACTGCGAGAAGTCACACTGGGTGGGAGGTGTTCATTCGGCATGAGGGTGCTGGGGAAAAGGGGATAATGCAAGGATTTTAGGGTTAATCCTCCATCAGGATATGCATGAGAGTTTAGCATTCCCTGGATTAACTAACACAGTCCATCAAAAAGCTGTTTTGCAGTGGGGGTGGGAATGGGGGACTGACGTAAAAAAAAATGGGACACAATGCATTGTGTTGGCTTCTGAATGGAGGGAGGTAAACTATGAAGTCTTAATTTTGGCACCATGAAAACTGCTCTTTGATAATTCCCAAATAGTTTTTACTGGCTTCCCCAGCATTTGGGTGTATAGATACCTGTCCCAGTTCTCCTCGTAATCCCTGATTCAGTCTCAGCTTTGTGCGTGAACATCAGCTTCTTCCATGCTGGTGTTATGGGCCACAGGCAGGAGCCACTCACACTGCACTCAAAAGAGCAATTTAATCTCTTTTCATGGAGAACACAAGGTGAAAATAAGGACAAAGCCAGCTACAAAAACAAAAAATAACTTCACAAAAACCAAAAACCTCATACAAGCAGAGAAACTTAACAAGACAACCAATGATAACACAAAAAATCGGTTAGTGAGACAGAGAAAAAGTTACTGTCCACAGATGGTGTACAGATCAGTATTCAGTGAGTGACATCTGATGAACTAATACAAGTGCTGGCATGACCAGTACGGTGTTGGAAACTACAATTCATGTAGAAATATTTCGTAGCTTATTAGAACAAAGAATAGCACGGCAAAAATATGACTGGTTTTACTGGCAAAAAGTTAAAATTATCTAATTAATTTAAACCTATTTTAATATTGCAGCTTTTACAGCATAGTTGTGTCAAGGAATTAGCCATAGATGTTGAACAGTGAAATGAATAAAAACGGAAAAAGGTAATAATAAAATACAAAGAAAAAATGAAATAAAATAAAATTTGAACTCTTTTCTGTAGCTAACAGAAAACCAGTGTATTGAGTTAAGTGTTAGGTGTTATACACTCATACCTTCTGTGATTATTAACAACTCTGCCTGCTGTATTTTGAATATGGTGATAATTTTATGCAGAATCATTACGGAAAACTGTCAGAGCTGTGTGCTAAATTCATTATTATTATACTAATTGTTTTATCTTTAAAAAGTTAGTGAAAGTGTGAAAATTTTGTGAAAATTTAGAAACGTGTTCTTTGTAGTTTAGTGCACAAATGCCTTTATTAAACCATTATGTTATGGTGAAAGCAAGCTAGTCTACATTAGGCTTAACACAAAATTAATATCTGAGTACCACAAGAATGAGAGATAATACTATGGTTAAATATTACAAAGATGACCATTTATAGAAGCTAATGCATCTATATATGGTAGTCTAAATGTTTTACTGATGACAGAAACAAAGCATTAAAATTATTAGATATTTGGATGTAATGAAAATTAAACCTTTCAAAGCTCACCTTTACTACTGTGTACTGAAACAGAGTGGTAAACCATGACACAAGCAACCAAGGCATGCTTACAGTCTGCTAATATCATTAAAACTCTAGTTAAAACAGTACCAGTACCCTGACCTTGGTGGATTTCATGCTCAGATGTATCCAGAGTTTTACTTGTATTCATATAGAAATAGAGTAGGGTCAATTAATTACTAACGGATTTTGAAAAGTAATCTTATTGAGGTAGCATCTCGGCTTACACCAAGCTAGGACCATCGGCATCGATTGCAAAGTGTGAGAAGGTGTCATGGATGAAGTCCAGAATCCTCTGGCACTCACTGCATCAGATGATATGTTATGTTTTGTTATGGTTATTGCAACCTTAACTTTGAATTAATCGGGATTCTAAATTATGATGACATTTCAGGCTCATCCAACAGCCAGAAAACATGAACCACTCAGGAAACATTTATTGCAGACACACTCTTTTCAGAAACACGATCCCAGAAACTTGAGAAGGTCTCAGTTCTCACTGACCTTTGCAATTTTACCAGTTCAAAGGCCTTTACCTCTGATTAAAAGCTTTATCCAGTGCTAAACTTCTTTGAGACAAACCCAGTATGTGGTATTTCATCTCTATATTGCAAGCATCATTTTTCCAACCTGGAAATAAAACGTTAAAACTTTATAAACACAACTAATATGGCATAATACAGTTTTTTTTAATCGTTTTGGCTCATTTCTCAAAACTGACTTAACATTCTCTAAAACTGTAAGTATAATTGTCACAACAGTTTGATGATACATCAGAACTTTATTGCATGTTTGCAAAAGGTAGTACGTCACCCAAAACATTAAATTTACATTTTTGTGTCAGTTGATTGGCCAGCGCCACCAAAATGAAGAGTCTTTTTGTTATCATTTGAGCCATACTGGTCAGAATGCACAGATGCTTTTTCGCCATGACAGTTACAAATTACATTATGATTACAGTATGATTACCACAAAATTACACCCTTTGAAATATCTAAATAAAAAAACTAAATGCCATAAAAATGAAAAAACCTGGCAGTTTAGTAAATAAGCAAAACAAAAGTGACACCTTCGCACCCCTTCCCAGTGGGCTACATACATACATTCTCATCTTTGTGGACATGCTGTCGGACATGCTGTTGGTTTAGCCAGAGATTTTCGCCAATATCACATTTGATGCTTTTCCTTGCTATGCACCTTGTGTGGTGCAGCCGTCCCCTGCACTGATCACCTGTGATGATCTCACATGCAGCATTCAACAGAGATATCTGACCCTGTGGCCAATGGTCATATATTTTCCAGCTACAGGATGAAAAGAATTCCTCTGTTGGATTCAGGAAAGGGGAGTATGGTGGAAGGAACTCCATTTTCATCCCTGAATGGGCAGCAAACCAATCTCTAACAGTGTTGGCTTGATGGAAGCTGATGTTGTCCCACACAATCACACAGTTTGTTAAATCTGGCCTAACTAAATATCTCTCATGTTCTGGTATTAGATCACTGTAAAGTGTATCTAGCAAGGCCAGGAGAAGTTGGGTGTTGTAGGGCCCAATGTGTGGAATATGTACGCTCACACCATTCTCAGAAATTGTACACGTACCAAACAATGCAACTTGCTTGAAGGAATGAGAAATTCTACTTTGTATGACAAACTAATTGTTCAGAGATTTGACCTTTATGTTTTGAAAAATGCTTTTTTCATTTGAGAAATGAACTAAAGTGATTGAAAAAAACTGCAATACTCAATTTTCATATAGCAATGATAATAACAATAATAATACAAATTGACTAAATATACTATACGCTTAAATTTCGTGGTCTTGATAAAAAATCCTAATCCTGGTGGCTCAATGGGTAGAACATGAGTCTGGGATATGAAAGTCTCCTAGCTTGAAAACCAGCTCAGCTGCGTCACTGAGCAGGACATTCAAACGCTCCCCAGGTGCCACATGTGGCTGCCCACTGCTCCCCAGGTGCCACATGTGGCTGCCCACTGCTCTCCCAGGGGATGGGTTAAATGTAGAGAATCATATATCACTGTAACATAAGTGAAATGTTTTAAGTTGCTTTGGGTAAAAACCATCTGCTAAAATGAATACATGTAGTGTAAATATCTAAGGATGCTTTTTTATGAATGTGTGGCAATACAAAACTGTACCAAAGTTAAAAGGTACAAGTTCTGTTTGATTTCCACTGGCAAGAAAACCTAGTTACAGAGCAAAATGACATCATCCTTGACCACCCCAATGTGATATCATTACAACATGTGATGGAATGTTTTTCTGCCACCTTAAAGTGGTGGAGGGGTTTGTGTGCCCAAATGACCCTGGGAGCTATGTTGTCGGGGGCTAAATGCCCC
>JABJVR010001277.1:0-19477 GCA_025773905.1 Chitala chitala
ACACACACACACACACACAAACACACACAAACACACACACACAAAAACACACATATATATATATATATATATATATATATATATATATATAACATATATGTATAACTTCTCAATATATGTATGAATAAATACAGGATTGTGGAATCATGTAATACTATGGCATGACACTGTCTCTCCCCTTACACAATGTTTTACTTTTCATGCCTTCAACAGGTGTAAGGTGTCTGGTGGTTCAATGGGTAGAGCATCAGGCTGGGATGTAGTGGTCTCCTTCCCCCCGTATGTCCCTGAGTGACACACTCAGCACTAGTTCCCCAGGTGCTGAATAACAGGGGAAGGGTTACATGCAGAGAACCAGTTTTGTGGTAGCATGTATGTTAGAGTAACTTGTATATGTACTCAATGACAATAAAAGCTATTTTCCTTTAATTGGAGCACGTGTAACATAGAACACCCCCACGAAACACTGTCCAATGTAACTGCGATAAAGGCTGCACTGCATAATTGTAATTTAATAAACCTCATTATCACAAAATAAAGAGGACAGGCTCCCGAGGACTTCGGAACTCCAAAGCAGTGTAGAGAATGCGGTATAAATGTCCTCGTCTAGTCCTTTAAGGAATTTTTAATTAAAGCCATACCCTCTGCATGTCATTAAAACACAAAAACTGGATTCACATGGCTGCATACATAGAATTCTTTAGGCTGAGCTATTTTGGAACATGCTTTTTTTCAGCAAAGGAATTTTTAATGAAAGCATTAATGAAGTAACAGAACTGATGCAAATATTTTTACAATTAATGTATGAAACTGAGAGTTAAAACTCAAATGTTAATTGCTAAATGTGTAAGCAAGAGCCATGGCTGTTTGCTTGCCAAAACAAGTGCCATATTTGTGTTCTGATTTGAAGTAAAAGCAAGGCAGCTGTGACAGCACCCTAATACTCTGCGCTGTATCAGACCACCTGGAAACTGCATGCGCCTACCTGACAATGATGTAAGATCTGCCTTACTGGATGTAAAAACCAATAGTAGGCAAAGTCATGGTGCACTGCTAGTGGTTGTCTATTAATACAAGCAAAGTAAGCAACCGATGGAAAAGAAGATATTAATCAAGGTTGCCACGTGACTACATTTGCACCCAATTGTCATCATTTAAAGTGTTTGGAGTCAAGTCTAAGTCTGTGTGACAACATGGACTCTGGATATACTCTGGATGTGGTCATCCATTTGGTTTTCATGACACAACAGGGGACTGGGCTACTGTTATTACTCATCAAGAGGACCATGCACAGCCCCTGTTATCATCAGGCGACATCCCACTCAAGTTTGCTTATTCTGCAAGACGGCATTTACAGAATACTGTAGCACCCCTGTATGCACTAGCACACAAAATACAACCACTGAGCAGTCTAAGGAAAGAAACTAAGGAAAGAAACAAGGTTTCTCCCTTGTTTCTTTCCTTACTATGGCACATCTGACTTTAGAATTTCTGTTGTACAGTACTATGAAAATAAAAAGTAGCAAACAAGAAGGTAACAGGCGTAATGTCTCTACTCATCTTAAAAGTTTCATTCACTGCTAATGGTGACCCGTCAACACAGCCGCACTATAGCTAAAGTAAATTGGTTTTTGTTGCCTTTCGTTATCTAAAAATGAAAAGAGCGCTGCTCTTAAAATGATAAAAGTGGAATAATATGCACTTGCAAGCCTGGATATTCCTTGAGGAATTGTATGCGTGTAGGTTTCTGTGGGGGCAAATATACCCTGCAAATTAATATTAATTACTTCTGCAATTATTCCTCAGTCTCCCGATTTCAGGAGCAAATATGCGTCTCATAGTCTCCAGTATTATAATACCTTAGGCAAACAGGATCTTGCTGCCAGCTTTATCTAAAGTGGGGAAAAAACGTATAATGTTAATGGAGAGCCTCCGTGTCCATCTAAATCAAACAGGACACCAGACTGCACGGGCCATGTTGGCAGATTTATTGATTTGGTTTCAAAGGTGACCGTCACGAGACAAACAGCTCGGAAATCCCCAAAGGTGATCATTACCATCGATCGGGCGTGTCACTGAACATCAAGCGGTGTCAGCGGACCGCCGCTAAAGGAAACACAAGCACAGCCTTTATTACTGTTTCCTTTAGGATTACAATTGATTGCGGCCGGGCGGGCACGGAGACGGCAAAACGCTGCTCGTCCCGAATGAGTTTCGGAGCGGCAGTCAATAGCGGCACAAACTTTATGTGAAAGGGCAGGGTTCTGTTTAAGGCCACATCAAACACTCGCGCACGCGGCAGCCTCGCGAGCTGCACGGGTGGAGTTAGAGTCACCTCGATCTGGGCTTGAAAGCAGTAATTAGTATTCTGTAGTTCTGGGGATCCAGTGTGCACTGGATGGAATTTATAATGAAGTCTGCTTACAGTTCAGTTAGCGAAATAAAACCAAAGGCTACAAAAATTCTCTTCAACGCATGCATGGAAATAAACACGGCGTGATAAATAAATTAGTACGCCGAGCCAAGTTTGTGTGTGTGTTTTCTTTTCTGATTCCCAAAGAAACGTCACAGACGTGGCTGGTCAGACACGCCCGTGTTTCTGCTCTCACAGCTCAAAGATACTCGTGTGACAATTTGCATGTTTAGGTTTAACGTAGGCTGTGGCATTTTAATTATACAGAAGCGTTCAAATCCACAGTGTGAAAAGTACGTGTTCAGAAATGAGGAGTCCAGTAGCACACTGCTGTACTGCTAACTAGGTTGATAACCATTATGATAACAAGACTTGTAAGATGGCTGATAGCTAGGATGCAAAAAGGCTGATAACTAGGCTGCTCACCATGCTGCTAGCTGGATTGTTAAACTAGGCTGCTCACCATTGTGCTAATTGTACCATTGCTCCTGATGATAACTAGGCTGCTAACTGTGTTAACTAGGCCAATAACCAGGCTGCACGACTGTTATGTGACTGGATGGATTTGTTTTGCTCACGATATGAGGCCACCTGCTTCTTCAGCTGAAGGGTGTTACAGATGTCTAGAAGGCAGCGTCACCTGTCTGTGACAAAAACCTGGCATGTGTTTGGGGCAATTCAGTCCAAAACACATGCCAGGTTCAGCTTCCAGGTTGATTTTACTATGGTGAGGGTAAAAGAATCTTATCACTTATTTGGATATTCTTTGTCTGTTAAATAATGAATCTAATTATTTTGTGTTAACTTCTCATCGTGTTTGCAGTGAATAATATCCCTATTGGCATTCAAATTGCCTGTCATAGCAAACCTTACTATATATGATTACACAATTATAATGCAATATAATGATGTATATGTGTGTGTGTGTGTGTGTGTGTGTGTGTGTGTGTGTGTGTGTGTGTGTACGCAGTGCTTTAAGACCAGAAAAGGGTAAAATAGGATGTCATAGCAACCATTCTGTCAGTTTTGAATCAGTCCCTTGGGGAATAAAAACAATTGATTTTTTAAATGTCAGAAGCAAACAATGAATCAATTTTTTTCATAGGAAAAAAAATGAAATATTAATATAAATGCAAATGATTACAGAAATATGTGAAATAGTGTTCTCAACCAAAGATGTACAAAAGAGAACTGTCCAGAAGACTGTCACCGAGTTCACTGAATCATAAAATAAAACTAAATAAAAACATGCATAGGATTACGCTATATGTGCACTTCTGGGCTTATTCCTAGCAGTCTCCATGAGCACACGTAACGCCCGCTTTGCAGGACAGTTGTATAAGGGCACGGGTTACTGTATACACAGATTATCACAGAGCAGAGAGCTGGATCTAGGCCTTACCCTGTCTGCCACAACAAGTGCTTGTCTTGGTGGCGGATATGTTGTCAAAGATGATGGTTTTCGTGATGTGACAGACTTCGCGAGCTGGTTGGTCACTGGGTTTAATGCGTGTTGTCTGCGGGGAGGGGGTGTCTCTGAGTGTGATGTCACAGGGGGCTCTCACACTGCTAATTAGCTTTCATGTAGTTCACAGATATTTACACGCAAACATGATCACGCATGGGTGCACTAAGACAAGCACACGCACATCGACCGCTCAGCCAGTGATAATTACACCCAAACTGGTACAACAGTAGAAACACAGGGGCTGCTGGTATTATATGTCACATTCAAATGCATCTTCTTCTTGACAGGAACTTCTTGCCTATCTACATCCCATTTTAAATGTTTGCAGAGGCAGGGCACAGTGCAAACTTGAAGATCCAGTGATTGATAATGACCTCCGACCCTGCCAAAGATAAGGGGTTGGATAATGCAGATTTGGATGATTGATAAGGAGATGTGTTTGGTGAGCTGTCTTAATAATTTAGTGGCTAAAGGAGAAGTAAAAAAAACAAGCTGTAATAGATAATTAATACATTAGGTTTAACATAAATTGTGCTCTGAAAAACTACTGTGTTGCCAGGGTAACAAAGGAGTTACTCTACACTAATGTTAACCTTCGTTCTGTGCAAATGTGCACCTTAAGGGATCAAATCAGCAGAACAAATGATGTTGTATTCAGAAAAGAACAAAATTATGGGATTTTTGCCATTTTGTACAGTGAGCCTGAAAAAGTACTGAAACACGGTTTTTTCTAAAAATTGTGTCTACTTCCTACAGTTGAAAGGGAATAACTTATCATGTTCAGACATAAAAATTGGAAACATTGCCAGTAAAAAAACACTGTACTGTAACCCAGTATAAACCAAGGACATGTTTTGTGGGAGGGGCAGTAAGGAGGACTTTATTCACATGCACCTAAAGGTAAAAATATTAGTGAAAGTTGATATGATTTGCACGGTGGCGTGGTGGTTAGCACTGTTGCTGTGCACCTCCAGGCCTGGGGTTCAATTCCTGCCTTGGGTTTGTGTGCGTGGAGTTTGCATGTTCTCCCTGTGCTTGGTGGGTTTTCTCCGGGTGCTCTGGTTTCCTCCCACAGTCCAAAGACATGCAGGTTAGGTTGAGTGGTGTGTCCAAATTGCCTGTAGTGTATGTGTGTGCCCTGTGGTGGGTTGGTGCCCTGCCCTGGGTGTCTCCTGCCCTGCGCCCTATGTGGGCTCCCGGTTTCCCCGTGACTCTCACCAGGAATAAGCGGTTAAGATAATGGATGGATGGATGGACATGATTTACAACAGTGAGATTTTACCATTTTAAAAGGCAGTAGTATAGTAGTGTTTTTATAGGGGAGTTAATTCTGATTAATATGACAAATGGATTTAAAAATATGTTAAGGCACAAACTACAAAGAAAGCATCCTCAATGTCCCCTGTGCTAGCTACAGCCATAGCAACAAGGGTGTTACCTGCTAGCTATGGCCATGGCAACGAGGGCGTTACCTGTACAACCAAGGCAGAGGGACCGTAAATTCAGCATAGACAAATGCATGTGCTTGCTGTGGACTTCTGAGCTCCTGCAATGTTTTATTGTGCAAGCGATTAATGTTTATCACCCCATGACAACTACAACAATAAAAGTCCGTATTTCCAGTGACCCAGTCCTATTTCCTGTATGGGAAATACATCACCTGACCAAACAAGACTGTATTTCCTTGAGGAATGTTTGCGACTGCCTTTGGTGGTGCCGCTTGATGCTATGTCAGGAACACTGCTAGGCCCTGAACGTTGGAGTTTATTTAACCGTTTAGTGCTTTCTGCTGTATTTATGATATTAGATACTTTATACCTCTGTGAGCTGATAGGACTCAGGGCAGTGTCAAGGGGCTTGGTTAAACTGGTAAGCAGGGTCTCCATGGTAATAGATCACCGGCCTTGAGCCAACAAGTACCTGATGTAATGAAACTCAGTTGATGTCGGTTAAACTGGGCTTAATAGGATTTAAAGAGGGTCAGTGTGGGCTATCAAGGGGGCACGTTTGACCTTCAGGTGTTCTCTTGGTGGAGTGCAGTTATAGCTCCACCTTCATGTCCTTCTGAACGCCCACGCATTTGTGCATGTTTAAGCCAAATCCTTTTGCCTTTTGCTTTTAGACCTCATTCACATTCTGTGCTCCAGCTGGAATAACTAAACTCTTATCGGTTTGCACCGTTTTATGTATATCAGAAGGTAGACAAATGTAAATATACTATACTAAACTCTCAAACTTACAGAACAATGTGTGTAATCAGACAACTTCATTAGTATTCACTTTGACACAGTGAGACTCGGGCTGCCCAATACTTACACACACGTACATGTGTGTTTATCAGGTTATCATCAATCACATTTTCATCAAGTCATTTTCCTTGGGAACTTCTGATGGTTCCTGTCACAAATTAGAGGACTTTCTCTGTCAGTTATTAACCGTTATGCGTAACTGAAGGCAACGTTTCAAAACTGTAACGCATAACTGTTCAGTGAGAGACTACATATCGGTTTTGTTTTTGTTCTAGAAAATTCCCATAGGAGGAAAATTATGGAATAGGATCAGTGAAACAACATGTATGCATTAAATGAGATTTGCTTACAAGTGATAAAAAAAATATCTTCACACTCACAGGTTAGAGCCTTAAGGTAAACTGAAATGGTCAACATACGAATCAGCAAGTAATACATTTGGGAAAGCAAAAAAGCAAAAAAAAAATAATAATAATAGATAAGTAATTGATGGGGTTGGGTGTAGGTAGGTAACCATGACAAATAGCTATTTGTTCACCAATACTCCTTCAAAAAATTCTACTGGAAAATAGTCTTTTTTATGGTTTACATGAAGCAAAACAGGAATTTTTAATTATTCCTTTGAAAATGAACTTTAGACAAAAAAAAAACACTTCAAAGACCATTCGTGTTTAGGATAAACATACTCTCTTTTCAACAGAATAACAAAAAAGCCAAATGTGACGGCAGCCTAAGATCAGGATAAGTATTGTTTAAGCAAAGGAAAATGAGCAACGTCTAGTTCATCTATCATGGCTTTTTCTTGCTTGGAGAAACACACAGAGCAAAGCAAATCAATTACATGGAAAAAAAATCATGTTCCCTGTCAAATATACACTCCGATCTTTCCCCCCAAAATATATCATACAATTCCAAGATTGAATTCTGAAAACCTTATAAATTATTAAGAGCCGAGGTACTCCATCAATTTCCAAAGGTTTTTTTTCCACAATGTAAGAGCCTTAACAGAAAGGTGTCTGTAATGTTTTTAGAAGGATAACACACACAGGAAGTCTGTTTCATAGGCTTATCCATTCGTAATAAATATTAATAAGTTGAAAGGGATATTACCATCATTGAAACACCTGTAAGCATATGAGCTTTTTGGAATAAAAACGAAATGGTGAAGAAATAATCTACCATCAAAAACACAGCCGAGATACATTTAGGATGACAAAAGATGATGATTTGGAAAAAAGAAAAAAAAAAACTTTCTGTCCACTTTAAATTACGGCTGTGTTGTCAAGGTAACAAAGGTGTTCTACTAAAAAAAAAAAATAAAAAATTCCACAAACAACTCTGGGGAACCTGACTTGAGTGTGGTGATAACACTCTGAATGTTCTAACTCTCGCTGCATTCGCATCAGATTTCATGATCCGGAAGATCTGCAGGGATCCTTTATGTTAAAAATGCGGTGTGGCGATGTGCGGACCCCCCCGTGTTGCAAACACATATTCTCTCTGGGCACTGTAGCTGGGAGGCAGGTGCCATGTTGTCAGCGGTTAAATTAAAAAGAACAGCTGACAGAAGCAAGTGGCATGTGAGGTGTTTCAACGAGACACTGTGTGACGGGGACAGGAGTGATGCCCAGTGAAGGTGTTCCCATGCAATCGTGCTAACAGACTACATAAACACCGGCGCCGCTGCAGTCTGGCTGCACGTTACTCAACAAAGCTTCCTCTTCTAATACTGTCTCTGTTTGGCTAATGTGAGCAGGACCGCACACGCGGGCCTGCAGAGGGTGAGGAGACCACACAGAGATCACAGGAAGGACAACCTGAGCTTCAGAACCACAGCAGGTTGAAGATGCAGCCCTGGGCCAGGCCCAGTTCCTTGTACCTGTTCGGTTCTCCTTGCTGTTTGGTACCTCTTTGATGAACAACATCTTTATCCATAGCTGGGTGTAGGACTCTCTGCACACTGTCTGACTGTCATTGTAACAGTCAGGAATGCCCGTAATTCTACATTCAATTCAGTTCAATTCAATTTATTTTTATATAACGCCTTTTACAACAATGTGCCTAAAAGCACTTTACAGAAGAAATTGCAGATGTTAAAGATTAAACAGCAGGAATAAATACAAATTAAGTCAGACAGCAGCGGAGGAGAGGAATTAAAAAGTCCACAGTGTACATCTCACAATACTGCATTATTCTGTGCGCCATGAAACTGATCTTCACTAAGCAGTATGACCACATCCTTGTCAGGTTGACCAGTTCCAATAGCTCGGCCTTATGATTTTGTATTGAAAAAGTAAAAACACAAACACTTAATTTTAACACCACTACAGACTACCCATAATGCACAAAGTCTCTTTGGTGATGAAACCCAGCAATGTGACTGGTCACATCAAAAGGGTTCAATTAAAGGTACTCTGCTGCCTTAAATGATAAATGTTAATATACTTAAATAGTCTGAACATATATTAAAAAGATACAAAGGGCTGTATCTAAAACTTCACATTCAAAGTTCCATTTGCTATCTGAACCAGATATAAGACTGCAAGGCAGTCCAGCAATAATCAATAATCCATGTAAGTCAGTGCCTTTTTCCTCTCAGCCTGTTTATTAGCCTAGTTATGAGAATGTGTGGGGGTTTGGACACATGCAACGTGAGTTAACACGTCTCTCAACACATTTACCCGTGCTGGTATTTAGGCCTACATCGACTGGGTTTCATATAATGAGGTCCTCTGTAGAGACGGCGCTGAGGAAGTAGTTATTACCTTGTCCGCAACCCCCAGAACATTTAGGGCAAAGAGCAGAAGTGGTGAGTGGGGGGGAAGCAGGGAAACAGCAATTTTGAGTCTGTCTGTGTTTTGCACAGCACTGTAGGCTTTCATCCAATATCAGTTTATTGAACTAGATTATCTAATGTGTTGCTTCATTGGACAAAAAAAACTTCAAAGTGGGTGGGGTCACAGAAGTAGGCCAGACTTCACAGAAACCTAATTGGTAATAAAGCAGTCTTTTCATATAGCTATGGAAGCAACCAGCAGCAGGTTTCGTGTTAATTTGCAGCGTTCCATGTTGAAATTGCATCAACTATGAAAACGAGGCAACCACATTATTTTGACATTGGCATGTTACGTATACGGAAAGTCCCCGAGTTTTGGACGTCTCACTTTGTGACGCTCATGAAAATGCGCAGCTTCAGTTCGTCGGCTTCAGGAAGGAGAATGCCAATTATTAATGTTATCATAATGTTACCTCACCAATGCCCCTTCCGGTATGTAAGACATTGATGGAATACAGTAAGAGTTTAACTTTAAGCATATTTTGGCACGGTGGCGTGGTGCTTAGCACTGTTGCCTCGAATCTCCCGGCCTGGGGTTCAATTTCTGCCTTGGGTCTGTGTGTGTGGAGTTTGCCTGTTCTCCCTGTGCTTAGTGGGTTTTCTCCGGGTTTTCCCGCTTTCCTTCCCCAGTCCAAAGACATGCAGGTTAGGTTGATTGGTGTCTCCAAATTGCCCATAGTGTGTGTGTGTGTGTGTGTGTGTGCCCTGTGGTGGGTGTCCCCTGCCCTGCGCCCTATGTGTTCTGGGATGGGCTCCAGGCTTCCCCGCCACCCTTAACAGGATAAGCAGTTTATAAGATGACTGAATATTATGTTTAAGATCTTTTAGTGTATTTGAAAGTTTTTCTTGTGTTTTATATGCATAATAAAATAAATACTATATACTAAGACAAACATTTGACTAACTCATGCTCAAAAAGAACCGTATGTACCTGTCTGACTTACCTACACATTCAACTTAAAGGCAGACTTAGGAATCCCCTTCATACCAAGGGCCTGCCTGCACACTGTTCTGAGCTAGCTAGCCATAGATTATGTCCTTCTTATATTAACTGGCAGAGCTCCATGCTGCAGATCTAGCCAAAGCTATTAAAACACATCCATGCAATGCAATCTTAAGCAAATTGAGGATGCTGGATTGACTTCAGCTAATTCTGCGTCCAGGGAGCGTGTTCGCAGACTTTGGCCTCAGTGCGCCTCTGTGTTCTTCCAGAGTCCTCACACTTGTCAGGTCGTAGCTGACCTGCCAGCCCATAATTTACATAGCTGACAGCAGAATTATAGGTCAGTGCATGTGGCCGCCTGTGTGTAACTGGGTTGGCACAGCAGCAATGCTCTTCCAGGCCAAAAAGTTTGAGAGAAGGGCCCAGACACTTGGCAGAGGGTCGCTCTGCTGAGGAGAAGGAAAGTTCCAGGAAACACCTCCGCAATCTGCTTGTTTTCAGAAAACTTGGATTTAGAATACATTTCTCACTTCATTAAAGCAACCAGCTAACATGCCGCACCCCTGACTGATGACGGCCCATGTGTCTCGGTCTTGCTGAGAAGGGATGCCCTACGGCACAAAGTGCTCCTCAGCTTGGAAGTACCCACAAGTGTCCCTAAAATAAGAGACAGAACAACGTCAGTGTTAATGCAACACATTCTGGCGGTGTGGCCCTGTTAACAAGCCAGAGGTGTGTTTCCTGCTGTACTGGAATCAGTACGCAACTTAAATAAAGCCACAGTTATTTAGATTCTCTTGGTTTCAAGGTGCTGAAAATCAGTTTAAGTCTTATCTGAGGAGTATCTGTGGTGTATTTTTAGAAACAGCAAAGGATTAACAATGCAATTAACTTGAAGAAAAGCCATCTGATGCAGGTTACCTTTTCCTATTCCATACATATTAAACTGGATTATAAACTCTGCTGTAGAAGTGACTGAATTGAACAGAATGATTGAGCAACCTGAATCAAGTACACTATAACAGGTAAATTGACTGATAGTTAAAATCTTCATTGTTATAAGACTCCTTACAAGCTCACAAGCACCACTACATAAATTATTTAAGTTGTTATGGTATTCTGAAAGCACATGTAAACATCCACTACCAGCTGCCACTTATCACAGGGTGGGAACCACAGGACCCAGATGAAACCGACACAAGCACAGGAACAACATGCAAACTCTGCAGGCAGACTGTGCGGCAAGAACCAGGTTTGGACCCACAATCCTGGTGGCATCTGGCAACAACGTTACCCACTGAGCCACAATTTTGTCTGCATGTCCTGCTGAAACATAAATTCCTTCGTTCAACGTTGCTTAGTCAGAAAACTAAAGTTTGGGTGAGTGAGATGACATCAGAGCATCATATCTGCTATCGCCGTGTGTTCACCTAAACGTATCATATGCAGACTGAACAAAGGTTTCCCCTCAAAATCACGCCCACCGGCTCAAGAAGCCTGCAGGGATAAGGTATCATTAAAAGCGTTTAAGTGTGAGTTGCACAAGATGCGCATTCAAAGACACAGTGACACGAAAATAAAAAGGAATTCAGGAAATCTCAGACGTGTCATTGCAATTACGTTGTAAATAATTATCTATTGTCAGCCACACTAAAGTACATCTGGTTCCCGATTATACAGAACGTGTGGCCTCACGTCCCAGCCTTTAATCAGTAATTACTACCTGCAGCTGAAGAGACAGTAGCAACCAGGGCACAGGAGGAAGACTGAAAAATCACACAGGTTTCAAAGCCTCATACTGGCTGTGTGTGTTCTGTGAGACACCTCCCCCCACCTCTGGTTTTCTGGTACCCCCCTCCTCGACTTCATGACACCCAGTTCATATTCATTATCATTATGAGATAAAATGTCAGGGAGCGCTTATTTGGATGAGGAAAAAAACATTAGCAAAAGCCTGGAAATTCCCTTGCAAATCGCTGGTGGGATTTTTTAAAAAGCAATCAACTGCTGACTCTGAAAACATGAATTTGTCTTCTGGAAAGTGACACTGCTATTTAAAAGCCGTAAGATTCTCAGCCTATTTCTCAGAGGAATGGCAGGACTCTAACCCCACATGGCATTTATTCCATGTACTGAGGCTAAAAAAGTTATTTATACTGACTGCCTGATGCTACAATAAGGACAAAAAAAATTAGCCATTCATATAATTACAGTGATTATACATTTTCCCGTCGTTTTGGAATTTCATAGTTGTTCAGCGGTTTATATTAAGTCGGTATTAATTAACCACAAAGGTCCATCTTTGTTGTGTTTGAAAATTTTGATTTGAGGGACAAGTTGAGTGGAAAGGTGCCACTGGACAGAACACCTCAAATCTCTCGGATTCGCGTCCTTCCTCCTGCCCCACCCTAGGGGTGGAGCTGAGCTCACACAGCACCATTTCAGCACTAACACTGTCAGTCAGAGAGGTGAGACAGCGGCCTTCCAGCCCTGATGGAGCATGTTCTTTCACCACAAAGACTGCTCAGTGATTCCAGCATCTTTTCATCACCCCCCCCCCACCCCACATATGAGTGTACCAGAAAACCAGCAGTCCCCACTGAACCATGCAACTGCACCACCGAGCCACACCTGCAGCACCACGGAACAAATGGTGTGAGCAATGGAGTCTGCTAAGGGTGGAATGGATGAGAGTGACCTATAAACAGGCAAGGATGACCTCTAAATGGGCCAAGGCGACCTCTGAACTTAGCCCGACCTTCAGCAATGTTTTCCCCCAGAAGAAGAAAAGTCTTCAAATAAATAAGCACCTATAGTTACATTTCAACCATGTAGTTCAAAAGAAACGTTAACATATTTCAGACGTCTTCCAGGTGTGCTTTCACTTAGTTTTGTAGATAAGTATTATGTCTCAAATTGTTGTCTCAAAACCCTGTAAATATGAATAAAATGCACAGCACTTACAGAAATGTGCCATGTGTTGTCATGTAACAGAGAGGTAAACGCATTGCAGGTAAAATGATGTGATGTGTTATTTGGTACCCGATCCAGGGAGGTGAATCCGTGGGTGTGCTGTATATTTCCCCTGAGCACCATGACTCTGTCCCCAGACCCATGCAGTTCACATATCACAAGACAGGATTTTGGCACCACATAAGCCTGGTGTCCGGAGTGCAGTGCAGGTTGCTGAGGGGGGAGGGGAGTGAATGGGATGGACAGAGCTCTCTGCAAAACGACCATAACATCAGCTCAGTGTAATGGGACAGAAATAAGGGCCTGTGCTGGAGGATGAAGGCACCCTGACACTGCTGAGAAAAAGAATAGAAATAGGCTGTGTGCAGTGCAGTGTGTGTGTGTGTGTGTGTGTGTGTGTGTGTGTGTGTATGCAGTGCAGCGTGTGTGTGTAGGGGGGTGTAGGCTGAGCAGTGTGGGGATGACACAGCACTGTGCCAGGGTTCACTGCGGCGTTACCGTGGCAGCTGTGGGCGGAGTGGGGCGGGGCTGGGCGGGCGTATGTGGCGAAGGGAGATGGGGCATCAACGCTCCGGTGCACCAGCCTGACGCCGAAGTGGGAGACGCAGGCGTGTAATTTGTTAGTGGGTTGATGGTGCGAGGCAGTACCATGCCGGTTCTGCACGCTGTAACACGTTATTCTAGTGCTGTAGTCAGATTTACCAGCAATTGGTTGAAGTAATAAAGAAAGAGAAGCACATTTTATAAATTAATTAAATCAAAGCGGTTGATTATATTGAACAAGCTCACTTTATAGATGTCCTGCCTCACAAATGAGGAATTTACATCGAGCTACACTACGGATCATGCTGCTTCAAAGAAAAATCAAAGACGTGAGGGAAGCAAACAATCAACAATATAATCAACAACATAATAAAGGACTCTCCTTCAGCACGCAAAACTGGGTGGAGCTACAGTTAACACAAGTCAGCACTGGAGTGATAGGAAATGTGACCTGTACTCTGGCAGGAGGGGAGGTGGAGGTGAAGGAGAGATCATTAACAAGGAAGGAAGGAAGGAAGGAAGGAAGGAAGGATCAAATGAACAAACAAAGTGGAGTGCTGGAAAATATACAGAGAAATACAGGGAAAACTTGGGGTTAACAGAGGCACACAAGTCATACGTTATCTGTCCAATCCCCTAGGAGTAAGTGGGGGGGGGCACTCCAGCCCCTTCCCCCACTACCAGCACACCTCCAGTTCTGAACTGCAAATGATGCTTTGAAAAATACTCCACTTGCACAACTCCTCTACCCCTGCAGCTCACTGCCATTCAATAATGCTGTAAAAGCAGGAGGATACATTCACCAATATGAGACAGAGGCAGGTTCAGTGACATCTCTGCAAGTTTCTTAGGTCACATCCTGTCTGCTCAAAACTGTCCTTATATCACACAACAAAGTCAATATTTTTTCTTTTCTCCATAAACTCACAGAATAACATTACATCAACTACACAGTGTGACTGACAGTTGAGAGCCAGGACTGTAAATCTGTAGTTTAAATAAACAGCCACACATTGTTCTTCCTTCCTGTCCAGAAACCCCCAGAATGCATTTCCTCTTGTGTCCTTCTTTTTGCATGTTAGCGTGGCCACATGGCTGTGGTACACATAAGGTTGGGGCAGGGTTACTCACACTCAGAATGGGTAATCCCTTCACACTCCGATATGGCAGCCACGTCCAAAGCTGACATTTCTGGATTGAAGGCACAGCACTAACTGAAAATCAGGGCAGATCTCACTAAATGAGGCCCCATTGCTGAGGTAGTGTGTGTGTGTGTGTGTGTGTGTGTGTGTGTGTGTGTGTGTGAGACTGCTCATCATAAATACGCTGCCAAAGAAAACACTACGAACACAAATATCACTTTATTTTGAAAGTACATTTTGAAGACTGAACAACTGATTTAACAATAACGATAGTGTCCTAACAAATACAGGTTTCACTATTATTATTATTATTATTATTATTATTATTATTAATAAAGACTCACGAAGAAAATTTTTAATAATTTTTACAGAAATGCCCCTCTTCGTCACTGACAGGCACACCTTTTCAGCCTGTTACTGTCCTCACCTCCTCTCTAGTTCTGAGAGGAAATTTAATGCGCTTCTTCACATAATACTTAGCAAGTTTTTATTTTATCGTATTATGCAGAGTATGAATAATGCGGTGACTGTCAGTCATTACAGTCATTATTGCAGGTTCTATTTAGACCTGTATCATTTATAAAGCCCAGCACATGCACTTGTAGTACTACACGCCTGAAGACAATTTTCATTACAGTACATTCTAATTAGGAGGCTTTTAATAGACTTATTAGTGGGACTGCCTGGGATGTGTCTCATGGCTCTTTAAATTTGCAATTGCGGTTCTGAGTGCGCTGCTGAGAAGATGCTGTGCTGGGATTAGTGGATCCTTTGTTAAACATGCTGTACAACTGTTAGGGTATTAATGCAGACAGAGCTGTAGTGTGCTGCAAACCACACTCCTCAACACCGGCTCATTTAAAATGCATTTAATTGCAGAAGAGTTTTTTTTAATCTGATTTGTTTTCAAGTACATTTTTTTCCCTTTAAAAAAATTTCACAGCGTTTTTAGGCCTACTTAGTCGCGATGTTATTGTTTAAATTACGTTTGCACAGGAATACTAAATTAAGCACTAAGAATCTGATTGAAAGTCACAAGAGCATTAAAAAAACTGCGAAGCATTTTAAAAAGTTGAGTCAAATTGAAACACTTTCTGGCAATATCATCCCATCCATGTTAAATGTTTATTTTCCAGAGATGCAAAAAGCACTTTCTCGCTGCCCTTTATTTGATGTTTTTAATATCCCAGCAAACTCAAAACGTTTAAAGGAACGTTCCCAAAACATTACTTGAACATTTTGTGTTTGCTGGGATGACTGCACGTAGCAATGGCATGGTGGGCATGGTGGTTCAGCACATAGCACTGTTACCTCACACCTCTGGATCTGCAGAGGACAATCTGGTCATCAGTGGTATGTGTGTGTGCATGCATGTACACTTGTGTGTGTGTGTCTGCAGGTGTGTGTGCTGGTGTACGTGCAGGCATGAATGTTTCGCATTCCCCATTTGCTTGTGTAGATGTCTTCTGACTTCCCTGTGGTCTCCTCCATCAGTTCAAACACCTACATATCAGGTGACCTAGTACCTCTACATCAGCATCCACTGTGTGTGTAAACATGTAAGCAGGATATTGTCTGCAGAGTCTTCCAACCACAAATTAGCTAAGTGGCTTTGAAATGAATGAATAAATTATTGTGCATGAAATATCTGGGCATATTAAAGGTGCCTTTCCAGAAATGCTGTGACAAGGACCCATTGACAGTGCAAGACATCCTGAACTAAAAGAGCGACATCGTTAAAACCAGAGGGAAACAGAATGGCAAATGAGATCGGTCCTATACCCCTCCAGAGCAAAGCACACAGCTCTGATTTTGCACACAGAAAGAAATATCTTTTTGCCAGTCATGCCTGACCCTGTTCCTTGGAAAGCATTTTCCTGATTTGTTCAGGTCACACACAGGAATGGAAATGAGGGACTGCACTGCCTCTCAACACATCCGCATTTAATAGACTTTTTCCAGTGATAAAAGACCTCTAATGAGTTCATTTTAAGCTACCAAATTGGTTATAACAGGCAAGCCTGCTGGTGGCAATGTACTGTCATGTCTTGGCAGTGTTTTATGTTGTGTAAATCTGAATGCGTTCCTCTAAATTCAGCTTCTAAAATGATCATATTTTAGGATGCCGTAATTTAAATGACAGGCATCTTCTTGTGAAATCAGTCCATCAGCAGATAAACCACAAAGAAAATATCACTTTTTTATTCTAGAAAAATTATATTACAGATGATCCCCGAGTTATGATTGCTACGATTTACGATTTTTCGATCTTACCATGACCATAGCGATACGACAAAGTTGTAAAAATATTTTAAGTTTCGCGCTGCATGCGAATGTAGCAGCGTATGGGTTAGGATATGTTGGGACGCTGCCGGGATGTTCACATCTCCCACCGTGTCAGACGCCTCACTCTCGACAGAGTTCAGTTGTCTCGATGTTATTTTTATAGAGTGCACGTTTATTTTGTCTCGATTTACGATATTTTCTAGTTATGATGGGGTCATTGGAACGCATCTCCATCGTAAGTCGAGGACTACCTGTACTTCATATTAGCCTGACTACATATTAACCTACTGCCAATAGCAGTAGCACCATCAATACTTACATAATACAACAACAACTACTACTATTACTACTACAATAATAATAATAATAATCGAGTGGCATGCTACCTCAACCAGTAGTATTGTCATAGGTGCAGATTTAGGTTATGCCCTGTGTTACCTGAGTTGGCCTCTAGGCTCACTGCAATCATACACAGAAAAGAGGTTTGAAGAAAAAAAAAAACTAATAAAAGATAGTTAGTTCCCATATGTGCTAAAGTGATAAACAGATTTTAATAACTTCTTAGATTTTAATGCCATAGAGAGACCATGAAATACACTTGCATGTAATCTGAAACGACCATTTCCAGCTCACTCTCAGTTACAAAACGCTGACCGGTAAAAACGTGCGTGCTCGTCCAGATAACCCCCTACCGTTCATAGGGTAGCCATATTAGTCACACATGCACATCGGTGATTGGTTGACCTCCCTGCACGTGAAACACGCCCCCTTGTAATAGCGCGCCATTTATTGAAATAGAACAGCGCAAGTCAACAGCATACGGACAGCTGTTATTTAATTTATTTTACACGGCTAACCATCATGATCACTGCAGGGTACAAAGCTATTAAAATGTGACCTTTCTTCACTGTGGATCTTGGCGAGGCGCCATAATAACCAGTGTTAACTTTGCTAGCGTGATGGAGTATGCGCAGTGATGGGGAGTGAGACAAAGGCCGCTAAATTCCCTTGCATGGCAGCGTAAAGGTCTTGTGTAGTACGTACAGGGACCCCCATTTAAAATTCATTGCTAAGGAGCCTCGGATGTAATCATTAACACACTTTTTCTTATTACTAAAACGTAGGGTTAACAGCACACATTTGTTCTTCGTAACTATATTTATTCACCCACCCGTTTCCAATGAAGAATAACGGTTGAGGTACCTCCAGGGGATGAAGAGTATGGACTGCAGTAAATTTAGTGCCCAATCAACAGATCAGTTATTTTTAATTAAATATGTACCCGTAGCTGCAGATCGTAATAACATACCATATGTTTTCAAAGAATGTGCCAAGTAAAAATTTGCGGAACTATTTACAGTTATCTTTAACAATTGACAATAGACTGATTCAAAAACCCAGTACTTTGGGGGACTTGAAACTATTTATCTCCTTGTCGGAAGCTAGTCATATTTAACTGCTTTAATTAAACTGACTACTGTAAAAATATAACTCGTGGAAGTCACCTTCTGGCTGAGAGATAATCTGAAAAACGCATTCAAATTCCATCACTGAAAACCATACCCATGAAAGCGAAGACCAACGCCACACAAAAGAGAAATAAATGCACTACAGCTGAAGCGAAAAGGCATTATCTAATGTCCTATTATACCTAAGGATGCTGTGATCTTATTTGAACTGAGCGACGCTCCTCCGGTCTCCGTGAATGCGCACGATGGAGACGAGGCGTTATCGTTTTAAGGGGAAAAATGAATCGCTCGCACCGCTTCTTTCACTCGCCTTAAATGCAAAAAAAGAAGAAGAATAGAAAAGCAGAAACCGGGGGGTTGGGGGCTAACAAACATCTTTGTTCCAAGAACAATGATAATATTGAGAATTTATGAGTATTCAAGGGGCAGGCGAGCCGCTGCTCGCGCAGCTGTAACAGCGCGCTTGAAAGGCGGCGTGCGGTGGAAAGAATGAGGGGGAGGACAAAAGATGGAAAGCACGGGTGACTCGGCTAGACCCGGCTCCTCGTCAGTCTGAGCTCAGCCTGCCAATTTGTCGCCAAGGATACAGTTCAAAATCCGGCCTGGCGATGCACGGCCGCTGGGACTCATTCGGTACAGTGTGGCGTTGTCGTATCGGTTACAGAGATTAAAAGGATGTGGCGCTGCTCCTCCAAGATATTTGCATCCTGCGAGACTTCCCCAGGAGCGCAAGCACACTCCACAATGATAGTAAGCATCTTTGACTGCTGCGCCTCTCCGAGAAAAGTGCTCCGACTCGTCAAGGAGAGATACTCCTAATGCGTGCATGGCAGAGGATCAAGAGGGGAGCTCATCAGTGGTTGTAAGATAACTAAATAAAGCACGGGCTCTGTGGGTAATATTCCTGATTAATTGCATTCACCAGCCGTTATACAGGCTTATTATCAGCCGCTTACTGCTCCGCACTTTCTGCGATGGCAATTATTGTTTAGCGGCTCCAGGGGACACTTTTTGAAAACATATTTTCAGACCGTCCCTGCGCCAGCGCGCGCCATAAATGCTGGGCATCAGCGACGCGTGCGCGCGCGCGCGTGTGTGTGTGTGTGTGTGTGTGTGTGTGTGTGTGTGTGTGTGTGTGTGTGTGTGTGTGTGTGT
>JABJVR010001278.1:0-19477 GCA_025773905.1 Chitala chitala
TTTTGTGTGTGTGTGTGTGTGTGTGTGTGTGTGTGTGTGTGTGTGTGTGTGTGTGTGTGTGTGTGTGTGTGTGTGGCTACTTGTGGGAAGAGACATTCGTTTAAAAGAGGAATAAAAGCAGCAGCCTTGTGCTCTACTTTAAAGCCAGACTCGGGCTGTTTCCTTTTGCATGTTCAGTGCTATCCATGTGGCATTTATTGGATGCTCCTAGGTCATTAGGGACATACCTGTGAAAATGTCATGTTTTACCCCTTGCACGTTTTCCACTTTGACTTTTAAATATAAATTAGTAGAAATACCATTAATGCGTTTAAAAGGATCGACTGGAACCAAGGGAACTGCGTTGGTGGCACATTGCTTTAGCTTGTGTAATCTTATATGTAGCTAAATAAGACATTAGTGTGTGCCTAGCTAATAGCCACAAAGAGCTTTTACCTGAATTTCATAACAAGGTCTAGATCAGTAAATACATTTGGTGAGCGCTTGGTACAGGTGGTGGTACTGGGAAATGCAGAGCTTGGCCTGGATTTGGGGCAGCTGTGCTAATATAATGGGCAGCCTGTGACAGAACTGCAGTGCCGGCGCTCCGGATGAGTGACTGCGTGCATATAATTATATCAGGCAGGCCATCCAGAGCCGTCAATGAGTGCATGTCATCTCATTAGCCAGCCTAAATGGGACCAAGGCCTTGTTGCCAGATGCGTATCAAATACTCCCAGGCAAAACAGATCGGCGTCCCCTGAGACAGTGCGTTTTCTTCGAGGGTCCAGCCGACTTCTTTTTAAGCTGTTGTGGCTGTGTAGCGAATCTGTTGCGGATACGTTAAGCGTGAGGTGCGTTCACAGCTACAGTAATCATAACGAATACCAATTTTGTACATTTAGCCAGCTGGACGTGAAGCCTAAACGTCTACAGAGTGACTCTCTGTTGAGACCACAGGCACAAAGCGGTGCTTCATTTTTAGGAATTCACTTGAGTCAAGTTGTGCAGAGTTGACGTGTTTGCTTCACTGCTTGGTAAAGAGAATGTTGGCATCATGCCCACTTCAAACTAAGCCTGGCATTTGTCTCTGCTGCCTTTTTCAGCTCTGATATTTGGTAGCAGTTCTTAAAAACTGTCTCTGATAATTCTGTTGCAGTAGCCTAACAGACATCTTGTATTTTGTTTAAAAATGCAGTGGAATGAATGTAGATTCAGCAGCACATACAGGAAATTTCATTTCTGCATTTGATAAGTACGTAGCCTCTGCAAACTGAAACAGTTCAAATTCTAAACTAAAATAAACAGCTAAATATATGACAGCAAAACAAAGTATTAAATAAAATACCTGCTGGCAAAAGCAATCATTGTGACTCTGATGGCTGGAATAAGACTTGCATTGAGTTAAACTGTAAGAGAACAGGGACTGCCTAAAGCACGTGTAGGGCATGTCTAGTAGTGTCCCCCTTTTAACAATTCTCACACTGTTACCATCACACTTTGCAGGTCAGATTCACACACAAACAAAGTGGATTTAAAGTAAAAAAACAGTGCGTAACCTAAGAATTTTGTGGAAAACAACAAAAGCCTGGAATGGGGAAGGGGTCCAGCAGCACCATGAAAATAATACACTGAAAGAATGCAAGGTCCTCTTAAAGATTACCACTGAGCACAGGCCAACCACATTCTTTCATTGCAGAAACACTTGCTGAATAATCCCTAGACTTCTATTAATTGTGTTTCTGGTATTCAATTACTTTAAGTAATAACTGCTGTCAGGTTATGTATGTGGTGTTTTGTTGTCTTGCATCATCAGACAATTTTCTTGTATTTTAATCTGCATGTGTTCTAGAGGATGAACGCCTTTCTGTAGATGCTACACTGTTTGCAGTTACAAAAGTGTGCTGCCAGGTGGCAGCAAATACCTTCCCCTCCTCTGATCGTATCTCCCGTTGGAATTAGCTACGGAGGATCTTGATCTACGATAATAGTTGCAAATTAAATCTGAAAACCATGAAATAATAAATAAGCAATGGTTGAAAATAGTGAACATGGTGATATATTTTTTTGATATTTACCAAGACGTTAATTAGGACCCTAAAAGGTATTTTCAGTTCCCCCCTCCCCCTTTTTTGAAGATTATAGATATACTGAATATTTTTAAAGTCTGTGTTTTTGTAATCTCTATTTATGTTTTGTCACATAATTTGCGTAGACGGGAAGTGACAAAGTTGACTTATCCACAACCGCATTGTAAAGTGAGATTTTTTTTTCTTCTTAGTTGCTGAATAAGTATTTGCTTGTGAAGTGTCATCTTTGTGACATCAGACTCCTTTCCAAAGACAGGACATGGAGGAAGAAGGCTTTGTGTTTTGATGGTGGAAAAACATCAATGGCGATTGATTCGCGTCTCTCTATCAGGCACCAGAGCAGACACTGAAATTGTGCAATTTGTACCCTGCACACCTCCCGTGTCAGTAGATCAATAGTGCTGGTCCCACGGAGCGCTGTGCCCTCACTACCCCCGCCTTCTCTGCCATGTTCCCACAGGGAACAGAGAAGCATCTGGACCCCTGTGGCCCCAACCACAACACTACAGGTGCTATCCATGTGACTTTTGTATTAAACACATACATCGTCATTACTCACAGTCTTGTTGTCTGAAGCTACGATTCAGCTCTTAGCTGTACAATGGGATGCCTCTCTGTACCTGCTCATGTTATTATCAGTGTTACCTTTAGTTTTAATGTAACCTGGTTATTGTTCTCTTCTTCGATTTTATGTATTAATTTGGTCCTTTGTAGAAAATCATTACCTTTATGCCAAGTACACAACAACCCTCCTGAGTCCGTCCTGAACAGTGATGGCACGCCACTCACACCCTGCCTGTAAACATTACAGATGTCACTTGTACACTTTTAGCTGTTAAGGGCACTGTAAGGCTTGACAGCGGTCAAGGCTTTCACAGAAGTAGATGGACCATGTCCTTCCTAATGTGAAAGGTCAGCTTCACAAATATCTGATAGAAGCATTTGTCTGTCAGGTTCATTTTCATTAGCAGATATGTTGGACTTCACCAAGGTCAGTATGGACTAATATCATTTGTGTAAGGTGAGGTTTTCATTCAAAATTTGCTGTAATGTGATTAGCAACCCTTCACCTCAGTTATAGCCAGTGAAATCAGTTGCCGATATATAAACACACTGATATGGAAAATTAGAAACTAAAAACTAAATTCAGGTTAAACGTGCTTTTGGGTCAGAGCCATAAGAACTATGTTAAATTTATAAGAAATATTTCAGGTCTGAATATGTTCAGGTCTGTACAATATTTCAGGTTTGTAACAGATGGAAAATTAATTGCTATAGTAGCATATCTGTGAACAAATGCTTTCCTTCGCAGTGCAAAAGTGCCAGTATCAAAAATATTTTGCTTCTATTTGTTTACATTTATAAATTATGCAATTAAAAAATTTACGTTCTGAATATAAGTATGATATCTGTTGATGGTGTGTACTTGTGGCACACGTTTGCACGAAGACACCTGTCGTGCAAGGAACACGTTTCGCTTTGTTCTCTTAATCCCGCTGAGTCCACTTCCTGTCAAGTGGGCAACATATAATGACACACAAACAATTCTGTTAGTATTGCATATACGGCCCCACGCTGCCACGGTGAACAGGGTTTGGAAAGTGAACATGAACAGTGTGAATTCGACTTGGCCTCTGTCAAGGTCTTCCCTACAAGTCAGCTGTACCGTGTGAATAGTTGACTTGGAATGAGTGCTATGTGAATTTTTTCCTAGTGATTATTTGCACATCACATACACACACACACACACACACACACACACACACATACACATCCATGTCCATGCAGCCACTTGAATTTGAGTTTGTATACAGCATCTATGCATGTTACATGGTGGCAGATGTGTATGTTTTAATATATATACAAAGAGTTGGTGTGGGAATTGTCTGTGACAGCTTGCAGCCATATCATCATTTTACTTTTTCAGTATCAGCAGTCCACAGGGTTTGTTTAACACCCTCATTTTCTACAAACAAAAAATGTGAATTAGTCCCCAGCTATAAGTATTCAGGTATACTAACTGATAGCCCATTATCCTTTAAACCTAAAATTGATGGCCATGCTCTTTAAATTTTAAGTAGGTTTTATTTTAGGAATAAATATTTTTTCCTTTTGAATACTTGATTATGGGGCTTGAGTCTGTATGAAAGCATCTGCCCAGTGCTTAAAGAAACTGGACACGCTGTATCACAGTGCCTTGCATTTTATCACTAGAAGTAAATTTCATACACATTACTGTACCCTGCATTGCAAAGCAGATTGGATCTCTCTGTATGTACACAGGCTTTTCCCATCAGATCATTTTCATCTGTAAATCCATCCTCAGTTCATCCTTCATACCTCAGCAGGTATCTAAGTAGAAATAATAGTCAATACAGCCTGCATTCACAGGATATTATATTGACAAGGTATTCCATGAGTTCAAACTGAACTGGGCAAATAACCTTTTAAGTACCTGGCTCCCTCATCATGAAATGCACCAAACGAACTAACATCAACTGATCATTCTGTTTCAGGGTTTAATTTTAATTATCAAGATTATGTAACAAAATTCAGTAGATAATTGTCTCTAATTAATTTTTTATTTTATTAACTTTTCTGGATGGGCTTTTTCATTTATTGTGTATCGCTGTGTTTTATTGTAAGTTATTTCTGTATTTCATGCATGTCCTTCATGTAATTTATTTATTTTAAAGTCATAATGCCTCTTGGTCAGGTTGCTCTTATTTGAGACATTTTGCCTGGTTACTAACTAATCTGGGATTTTCTTATCAGTGCTATCAATAATATTCATATTATTATGATGTTTTAGACAAGGGAAGGCTTCTAGGTTGGACAGTTATGAACAGGGTCTGCCACGTGACCCAGTCCACTTTTAAACCTGTCTGCTGATTTGTGCTTTTTATGTTAGTTAGAATCCATATACTTCTTGAGGACCAGGTCTGAGTTGGCTCACTCTAAGGATCTAATTGTTTTGCAATGCTGTCAGACAAATTATTCTGCTGTAACTGAGGTTATGGTGACTTGGGCGATCTCTTCGATGGTTCGTTTACAATTAAAATGGACCCTGGTCGGTACTGCAGCTGTGGTCGGCTTGCAGCCATAAAACAGAATAAATTTCAGCTACTTAGTGGTGATTATCATTAGCCCAGGTCTATGGTGTGGTTATTTCCAGGAAATATGTTTTTTACTCCAGTATAAAGAACCTCTAAAACAAAGGTTTGCCTTTCATTCATTCATTCATTGATTCATTAATTTCCCAACTACTTACCGTGGGCAGGGTTCCAGGGTCCCAGAGCTTTCTCAGGGAGCCTGGGGTTCGAGGCAGGCTACATGATGAACAGAACTGTTTCTTTTGAGTTGAATAATTTCCCATTAAAAAAAAAAACATTTGCATTTCAGAATGAGGTGTAAGGTTCTGTTCCACTGAGGCTCCTGCTAGTAATTCACGTCGGTTATCATCTGACAGAATTTCTGATTATTAGATACCTAAACGGTAGGAGGGTTACTAGATATTTGGTTCAGCCTGTACAGTAAGGCACTATATGCTACAGCATAGCACACATGACAGCACGACACAAAGCAAAGGAAGAGCAGGTCGTATTTCAAACAGTAATGCCACCAACTGCGCACAATGACAGTGACTAATATGTCAAGCTTCATAATCCAAATTGGGCTGAAAACACGGTGCCTGTTTTGTCTCGGCAGACCGTGGTGGCATTTATACAAACCCCCACTGTTTGTCATGTCTGAGCATGTCTAAACTCTTTAGTCATTTATCATAACTCAGACACCCAAGCTTTCTGACACCAGAACAGTAGAAAAAAAAAACACAGCAAAACAAACAAATAAATCTACCAAGCACTTAAATTTTTTTTTTATTTTATGTGTACAGTATAATTTCTATTGTTGAAATAAATGTATTCTTTATTGAAAAAAGGGGCCAAATTATGTTCTTATAAAATGTAAATCAGTTATTTTTTAACTTATTTCATAACTAGGTGTAATGTTTGGTGATGCAAGCGAGAGAGGCAATGCTCAATGTGCAAACTGGAGGTTTATTACAAAGCAGAAACATAGAATGTGGAACTATACCAAGCTCTGGGCTGACACAGAATGTCTACATCCAACAATGACCAGCAACGGAATGAGATAAAGACAGGCATATATACAGGCAATAGGGAAATGGAAAACAGGTCATAACACTGATTTAATTAACTCAATTAACATGAGAGAGAAAGAAACAAGGGGGCAACATCTAGAGGACACAGCAAGGCATGACAGGCTAGAGCATGACACTTGGCCACAATAGCTGAATGACAAGTGAAACGTTTCAAACTTAAAGAGAAGAAATCTGGTTGTCATGATTCAGACTTTCAAATAAACTTACCTGGATGACTGAGGATCTTAATATAAATATGGTGTAACAAATATAACACTGAATCAAAGCAACTGATGTGCAGAGCACTGTGTTTATGTTAGGGATGCAGACGAATATTCGAATAACGAATATTCGTTTGACTTTTTACTATTCGAATTGATATTTTACTATTCGAATGTTCGTTTCTGTACAGCCGGCTTTCCTTGTTTGAAACTCACGCGGCATTGCGAACGATTCTATATCGTATTATCGTATAATCTGATGTCGGATTTCTTTTATTAATTAAGACAGAGTCTTGAACAGATAAGCCGATGTTGAAAGTCAAATAGTCAGTAACGCCTATAGCACTGTAATGTCACCTAAGTACGCTTGAAGGAAGTTGAGGCGTTTTAGAAGTTTAAGCGTCACATATCACGTTACTGTGGCCGGCTGACCGGCTGAAGCGGATGTTAAAGGATACAGCAGCACTAGCAGGCAGTAACAGGCTAGCAGCAGCAGGTATAGCGAGTCCGCCTGTGCTACACGGTCATCGGTGTATGTCTGTTATGGATATGTATCGCGGGCGATGGGTTCGGCCAAACAGGCTACCATACTTCCAGTCAGTGTCTTAATCGCATGATCTGAGCCAGGCCAGTCCGAGCCCGTCTACTGGTGTGGCGTGAGTGCAGTCTGACACTGAGGGGAAGGAGGGGAACATTAATTATACAAACTCCGTCAGTGAACAAGAAGGAGACTCGACTAGCAGCCAACGCGTTGCCTATACCAATCGTCGAACGTGGCGAAATATATACGGCAGTGTTGCTGGCCTCGATCAATGTCGCTGATTACCGCGTGGCGTGGAATGCCACGTGACATGTCATCGGTCATAAGTAAGCGAAAAATTCTAATATTCGAATAGTATTCGAATAGACGCTTCGAATATTCGAATAGCAAAATAAAACGAATACCACATCCCTAGTTTATGTCCAGTCAAATTCAATCTAAAAATCTGAGTCATTAAGCCAGTCCAGGAGTTGACAAGCCAAGGAAGTAAGAAACGAGGAGAATACAGCAGGTTTATGGAGTTACAGCAAGACATTCAAAATTGATCATCACAAATGGAAAAACACATCCCCGTGATTTGTTTTAATGGGGAGTTTAACTGTCATATGTGGAATAATTGGATTCTGGTGATTCAATTAGCATGCTGGCTGTTGCTGCGCACCTCCAGGGTTGTGGGTTTGAATTTGGCTCTTGGCATATGTGTGTATTTAGCATTTTCTCCCTAGGCTTGCATGGGTTTCCTCCAATTTCCTCATACAGACCCAAAGCCGTGCCTGTTAGGTGCATTGGCCAACCAAAATTTCCTTTTGTTTACATGTGTGTGCTTGTCTGTGCGCTGTGATGGGTTGAAAGTCTTTCCATTGTGTCCCCTGCCTTGTGCCCTAGGCTGCCTGGGATAGGTTCCAGGCCACCCATGATCCTAAATGAGATAAATAGTTTGCTAATGGATGGACTAAGGTAATAATTGCAATGATTGTAATTGTTCTGGTTAGGATGTGTCATGTTTCCATGCACCATTTATGGCTGACAAGTCTTCCCATATGCAGGAATTAGAGTGAAAAAAGGAACAATTTTAGCAAAGTTAGTTTAGTTTAAAAAATATTTATTTGTATAACAATCATGTCACTCTGGTTTATTTGTCTTTATCCTACATTAAACCCTGCTGTAGCACTTCCCTGACTAACCTGACAATCTGTTAATTGGTTTTATATTTGTAATTAAATTATTCACCAATTGCAGCTCCTCCCCATTGCTCCACCACATCCAGGTGCTTCTAATATCAATTGCAAGGCAATGGTTAAGTGTAGTCACATCTGCATTTCAAAACAGGTGGATGAAACAAAATGATGCGAGAGAGCAACTAATGGGTTTTGAATATTAAGAAGGTGTCTGTATTGCTGAATACCAGACAGACTGATGTATCTCTACGGTTTCAGAGCAACCATGGTAGCAACCAGCCGCTAATTAATGGGAGAGCACCTGAACTGGAGGGCAAATTAAGCCCAATTTTAACAAGCAAGAGCTTCTGCATGCATGGGTAAATATTGTCCTTTAAAAGCCGATTTTGTTTGCCTGGGGACCTTTCTGCATATTATTAGGTCCTAATAATATACCACTATCTTGGTAGCTGTGTGTAATCTTCCAGGTGTTGGGACAACACTGACTAATGTAATGTATTATCTGAGGTACTGGACTTATGACCAAAAAGATATACATGTCCCTAGACTGACACTTGTATTGGACTTTCAAGCAAGGTCCTTCACCTAAATTGCTTCTGCTACATATTCATATAAATCAATCTCAGTATGTCAGAGATTTACGACTGTAGGTGGCTATCAAAGAGATGGCATCCTCTTGTTTTAACGAAGCACACAATTTGGGGATTCAAAGCCTTTCCATTTAGTCTCTGTATACTTGGCTGAAAGATTTCAAGGACCAGCAGTATCATAGTGTTTAGGAACATGACTAATACATACGGGAGATTTCCTTCTATAGCATTTGTTAGCAGTTCACTTAACCTGAAATGCTGAAGAAAAATTATACTTTTTCAGGTCTGAATGTTTCATGTTTGGATTAAAACATATATTTAGGGTCCTTTCATAATCTTCAGATCCTAAAAACATTTATCAGTCTGTTCAAACAGATTGTTTATAACATTTATCCTTCATTAGGGCCTGTGTTGATTGGATTGGACTCAGTCAACATGCAAAACAGAAAGGTACAGTTGAGAATACTGTACATGTGTGCTGACTGACAGACGAACAGACAGACTGACAGACAAAGCATTAGCTGCCTCACACGTGACTCCTGGGAGCCAGGAGAAGCCTGGCTGTGGGCAGGTACTATCCACCAGGCAGTGTGCCTTTTCCTCTGCTCAGGACACATTTTGAATGTGATCTGATGGTTTAGTTGATGGTTATTTGTTAGTCATGTACATAGTCACTGTATTCTTTAATTGTATTGCGACAGTGCATTATTTGAACCATTTTCATCATGTCATTCTGTACTGTATGCTCTTGGCTCTGACTGACAATGTGTTCTCAGAGACAGCACAGGCGGGTCAGCTTCAATGGTCCTGATGAGACTCTTAGTGTACTGTAACCCACATGCCCATCTCTGTTTGGAGAACATAGTTTGCCTCTGCCATTCTTTGCACCATGATATATGCTCTTGTGGTCCAGTTCTGAGTCTTCCTTTCAAAGTGACAAACTTGAAAGCATTCAATAGACCATCAAACTCACCATTCACAATCTTAAAATTCAGTTATTTAACATTTTAAAACTTGTATTAATTCAAACGAATCAGATTAGTTTCTTCAAAGCAATTTTTTTTCTACTAAGCACATGTGGCTTAATTTATAAAATCCACTAATTTGTCTTCACTTCAGCACAGTTTTTGTAGTGATTCATGGAAATATCTTAGATCTCATAAATGTGAAATGGTACATGAGTATATGTTGTATATAAATTTACAAGAGATTCAGTCTACACTGTTATAATCAGTTATCCAACTGGTTAATGTCATTGTACTCAGGCAGCAGCTTTGTTTTATTTAGATTTTTTTTTTTATTTGTGTAATATGCTGATATTAGTTGTGAGTACAGTTTTGGTAAGACATAAAATTTCAAACATTTAAAGAGTTTTTAATGAATATGTTTTATGCAGCTGACAATCAAATGTAACATTCTGTTACATTTCCCCATGTCCGATACATAGCCATAATGTCACGATATGTCCCTGTAATTTCCCCATGTCTCCACTAGTTGGCCCCTGTTTTCCAGTTCCTCTTGTGTTAATCGTGTCAGTAATCCCCACTTGTGTCCTATTAGCTGTCTTCTATATATATATATATATATACTCCCTTTCTCGGTCAGTCCTTTGCTGGTTGTTGTTAGCTGTGATGTTTGCTGTAGTCCTGGTAGTTGTATGCTTGTTATTTTGGATCTTTGTACTTTGTATTCTTGTTCAGTTTTCTGTTAAACCTCCCTATTTGCACATTAGGCATAGCCTCTCTCACCTTCCTCTCCCAAACATTACAAACAATAATTAAGTTTATGTAAAAAAAAAAAAAAATGTAGACAGCAATTTTAATTTAAACAAGGAAATTACCTTTAATGGCTCACCAATTGAAGAGGAAAAATTGACTGAGTTTTGATTGCTGTAACTTTGTTGTTGTTGTAGCTAATGTTTGTGCTTGTACAATGTATAAAGTTAGCACATTGGAAGAAATTGACTGCAAACTTCATGCTAATGGTTTATTAGTGCTAACCACATTATTTCCTTCTGCACTTTACTTTTTTTCGACGTTTTGCATAAAAGCCTGTTAGAGTACATTTTTGGTTCACATAAACTTTATTAAAAGTATCATAAAAAAAAAACTGATCAAAAGGTTTTTAAAAAAGCAAATAAATAGGATTTGACTTTCTGTTTTTATTCTACTGCTTGCAGTTATGTGAAATGTCTGTTAATTGGGCTGAACTGTATACAATATGTCATCAGCTGATAGCGGATCCCTCCTTGTTTATTTAACGTTCCAGCACTATTTTCCCCTGGGGACCATAGAGCCTATCCCAGAAACCACTGGGCTCAAAGCCAGGTGCACTCTGAATTGTGTTTTAACTCACTGCAAGACTTATACAAACTACAAGCTAGTTTTAGACACACAGGACCACCCGAATAGAACATTCTGTGTCCCATTATATGTATATTATAGGTGATATTTCAGAACTTACATTAGAATGCTTTGGCATTTATTCACCAGAAAAGCTTGAATGTAAAGGCACAGTGACAGAAAGCGCCTGTGTGAAAGAAGCAAAGCTCATCCCTCATCTCAGTGTGGGGGGCCAAGGGTTATTGATGGTGCTGGAAACTGTGTCCATGTGCCTCCTTTGTTTTGATTTTAACCCTGCCACGCACAAATTTTCCCCTGGGAGAGGGCTTAATGTTCTTGCACCTTCTTATAATGGTTGGTCTCAGCAGGATGTACCGGGGCCAGCACAAGAAGGGCCTTGGGGAACTGGAACAGGGACACCCCTCCTCCCATCACTGCATTATTGTCACCAGGATAATGGGGGCTGAGGTGAGGAGTTCAAAACCCTAATTAATAATGACACCTGGGGTGCTTTGTTTTCCTCATCCCAGGGGGCAAGAAGGCGCAGGCAGACAGGAGCAGCGAAGGCTTGACTGGATGCACATGTGTAAAATCTGCTTCACATGGAAATCCCCAAATTCACAGTGCTGCTTAATATTAGGAGTGGAGGTTACACATAGCCATAGCCTGTCGGAGTGGTCACCACAATGTAAAATGCATTTTGTTCCACTCTCCTTAGCACAGAGAGCAAAAACACTGGTTCAATCAGAGCGCTTCTGTTCTGTCCTTCTCTGGGAGCTTAAAGGATGTCGTTAAAAGCCACTCAGATTCAATTAAATGTTTGGTACAGCGGATTTTACGAAGAAGCTTTTGAAAAGTTTTTTGTAGTAATAGCAAATGCTATAGAGGACAATTAAAAATTGAGAAAAATACTTAGAAATCTGACACTTATTTTCTGACTACTCCAAGGAGGATGGTTACATTAATGGACGGTGAAAAACAATGTCATTTTAAGTACTATTGACAAATACAATTATAAACCGTACAAAAGTAGTATTTAACAATAAGTGCACTCTGTGTGATGGGATTTTGGCAAAACAACCTTTCTGTAATTTAATTTTTTTTTGTGCTTTCATTGGAATGCATGCCATGGTAAGTGAAGCATTGTTATCAGAAGACCCATCTGATAGGGCACAGTTTCCCCCATTGCTACATGCGTCTATGGTCCAGAAAGAGTGTGGGAGCAGTTTGTCTCTCCGTGGAGAGCCATTTTTTGCCACATGAATAGCCCAGCGTGTCGGAGAGACTGTGGTCCCTTCAGCCATTCAGTGAATGGTGAGGTGACGTAATGGTGAGACCCTTTCAGTGTGATAATGCAGGCAGGACAGGTTGAGCCATAGCCTGCTACCATGCGAATAAATGTAGCAATTCACTGGTCTTAATCACTAGAACAATGCTGCTGGGTGGCATACTGGAGGTCTTGGTTCAAACTGATTCTTGGGTTGTGAATCTCCAAAGTCTGTGTGTGTGAGTGTGGGAGGGGGACATGCCTGTTGTCCCTTCTCGCACAATAGTGCATGGAGCAAGAATTTCTCCTCATTAATATGTCAAAATGATGTTGTCAGCCATCAGCAGCATTCTGTGGATTTACCTGTTTTGTTACAGGTACCACCTTCATTCATGCTTAGGAACAGTGCTACAGCACAGTCCAAGAATTTGTTAGATGCTCCTCAGCGCTCCCTGGTTCTGGTTCTGTTTCAGCATTGAATGCAGTCTCAGCTGGTTAATATGTAACCTGAATGTGGACACCCGATCATGCCGAAGTCTCCTCCCTGGTCATCGATCTTACTCCCAGTTTATCTCAGATTCCAATGGCACAGTGAGGCACCTTGTCTGTCATGTGCCAGCCATTTTGATTGAGTTCCGAGCAGCCCCGGCTCATCATCTGCTGCTTAATGATGGAATGTGAGGAGGAGGAGAAGGGCGAGGAGGAGGAGAAGGAGGAGCCGCACTCCATTGACAGGGTGCTTAACTGTGACTCACTATAATAGATGGATGGACTGAGAGAGTGAGTAAATGTCAAAGCCTCTCTCAGCATTATGAAGGTGGGGCCCAACGTGCCTTAGCTTGAGTTACAGCCGGTGGGGCTGTGTGATTTAGACCTGCGAGCTGCTGTAAATTTTAAAAAGCTCACAGCAGTGGTACACATGTAATCATTTTGGCGAATAACATTGAAACACGTGTGCTTCTTGGGCAATCTGAATTAGGCGGGGCAAAAGTTAAGAGCTGATGAAATGAGAGGGGTCAAAGTCACCCGCTGAATGAATTTGTAGCTTGCCTGTTTCCTGGACAAAGAAGCATACAAACACAGTAGAACGCAGGTATGCTGGTGGTTTTGAATTCGCATTCGTGAAAACGTCCCCTTGCCACCTTGGTAGCCATTTTTGTACTGAATCAAATGTTTGAGAAACTGGGCAGAAGGCCGGAAGAATTCTGATGAAATTATTGTTTCTGTCTTAATATTATTATTGCTGTAAAAATGTGAAATTTTGCTGTGTTTCTGATTAAAGTAAGCTGTATATGATGCTGAAGAACTATACTGATGCGCTGTGCTGTCATTTTAAAGGCACAGACAATAAAATCAGCAAGACAGTGTCGTTTTACACATTTTAACAAAATGATCTTTTTTGATCTTGGTTTAAAAATTCCACCACGTTGCTGTCGTGAGGAGTTTCGGTTTGCAGTCTTCACACCTTGAGTGAAGATCGGTCAGTGTTTCTCCACTGCCTATTGGGTCGAGCTCAGAATGGAAACACTCGTAAGAAGTCTTCCAGCCCCAGACAGAGAACAGTGTGGCAAAAACCTTGTGCTATAAACAGCAGTCTAAACCAGACACTGTTAAACAAAATACATAAGACGAAAGCCACAGGGCCTTTCTGCAGTGGGAAGTCAGAGCCTGTTCCAGTTCCCGCTGCTCAATCGATAGAAGCTATTAAAATCAAAAACCATAACAGAAAGCTTTCACGTAAGTGCAGGCACCAAAAAAAAAAAAAACACTATGAAAATTGCAACTATGCCTAAATCAGAAAGGAACAATGCACCCAGGCACTGAGACTAAGGTGCTACAGCAGAGCTCTGAACATTTCCCCAGTCAACCCATTGTTTGTTCATGAGAGATGGGCGATCACCTTTCAGGAATTTTCACCGCCCACTTTCTTGGAGATGTGCGAGTGGTGGGAGATCACCTTTCGGTGACCTTCACTGCTTACACCTTCTTTGTGCAGATTGCTCTTGCTTTTTATTTCTGGTTGCAAGCACCTGCTCGCCACGGGTGACGGTGCTCGGGTGAGGAGAACCGAGAGCAAGGAGAGAAACTTCAGGTGATGCCTTATTGTGTCTTCTCCCCGGGGCTTCAGCAGATCAATAACTGTGGCGTATTCCTGGTATCGTCCTCCCACTACGGTAGCAGTTCCTCCCCATGCGCTGGCGCACTGTGCTCACTCGCAGGGCCTGTATAAGCATCGTCACAGCTGACTGTTCTGAAGAGTGTTTCCTTTTTCATTTAGTTGGTTTAGCTTTATTTTGCATCATAACAGAACCGTAACAGAACAGTATTTTTATTAATGTCCGCCTTTCTTTCTTCATGGTCTTTCTTGACTGTCCGTTATGTCTATACAATGACCCTCTCTAATTCTATTCTTATATACTTTAAAGTCATGCTACCTTTTAATAGAAACTTCAGTTGCAAAAAAAAGCATAGAAATATGGTTATTGCTTTCTGGGCTCTGGTCCTTGTGTTAACTAAAATAAGAAACGTTAATATGAACATTTCCGTGCTGTGTTTCCTGGAGTGTGAATCTCAGCTGCTAGTTGGCATTTTCTTACAAGTCCTTTGAGAATTTTTACACCATCTTTACTGCTCTTTGTCTTTTCATAGCACCAATATCTTATTGAACTTTAGAATTAGGGAGCAAGAGGTGGTAATTCAGACTTATAATGTAAGTGCTCAAAAAAAAAAATGTAAGTTTGACTGAGCTCTATATGTAGTAATGTACTGTTACAGAGGTTATTAAATGTATACTTTATGGAAAACTACATTAATTTGTGCACAATTTCTAGTGGCATAGAATGACTTATAAGCAATTAATCATATACACAGTATGATTTTTGATTCTAATTCTGATTTTGTAGTAACTGTAGCAAACGTAACCTCACTACGTAATTCTGTGGAGTCCACTGCCCTCCACACACAAAAACACATATTTTAACACAGGATCCATGCCCATGGCAGTCTACCTGCTGGTCTGTCTTGTTCTTTGCTCAGATTTGCTCTCTGTGTTAAATCTCTGTCAGTAGGTTATCCATAAGGAAACAAACAAAGATATGACAACACTGAAACAACAAGAATAAAAATAAAACTATTGCTATTGAGCAATAATTATTGATTATAATAATTATTGATTATAATCATATAAGTAGCCATTACAATCTTGCAAGTGCAGTAATGCACATCAGTATTGACTTATCTCAAATAAGTTCAATTAAATCAAAACCAATATAATTCTGAACGGAACTAGATATTTGGTCGAAAAGTATGAAATCAAATCCTGCAAAGGCTACAGTAACACCTTGTGTTGTCTCTGAGTGGATTTACCAGTTATTTTCAGTGTTGTGTGAGGTTATATGCAAAACACACCCGTAAAAGCAGGAGAAACCTGAGATGTTGTGTTCTTTGCTCAGGCCATTTATATGCTGTTTGTTGCTCTCGCCTCTTGTTCTTGTTAGTCTTCTGGGACATCACTGCTGTATAATTTATTTCCTGTTTTTAAATTTTCAAACACATCAGTGGGTTAGTGGCACTTGAGCAGAAGGAAGCGGGCCAAGGCGGAGTTCCCTGGCAACAGAGCAGGCCTGTTTGCCTAGCCGCCTCAGCTCGTCCTCTGCAGGACACCAGGGGTGGGGTGACGTGGGGTGGGATGGCTTCCACTTCAGATATTTGTGCGTTAAATCCACCCAGGGGAGGGGGAGGATTTGGTATTGCAGCTGTGACATGCGGCCATTACGTCTCCTAACAATTCCATTTGCACCTTGCTGTTTGCCTCCTCACTGGAAAACTCAGGTGATTCATCTAGCCTGTAGCTGCTGCACCTGATCCCCAACCAGCAGTGGTCGTGCATGGTGAAGCGCTGGCCTCTCTGGATAGCCTGGGGCTTTTTTTTTTTTTTTTTCCTTTTTTTTTCCTGACATGCTGCCATTTTGGCTCTTGAAGAGTTTGGCAGCCTTGGAGCTAACTGGAGACCTGGATGAGAGGTTTCAGCGTCGGAATTCAGTTAACCATGCTGCTTTCCAGTTTTTAAATGTGGGAGTGGTTGACAGAGAACTTGGATGGATGTGGCATAGCAATCATATTTGATTGATTGGGCTTTAGGAGGCTGACCCACACAGAGGTCAGCACATTAACACACAAAAGCCTGCCTTCTCAAACAAAAAAAGATAAACAGTCCTGCAAAGAAACACCAAGATGTGAAATTGTGTGCGCCTGTGAAATTTATTAATGTATTATTGTATATTCATTTTGAACAGTAAGATGCTATTAACTGTGTAGCCTACTGGATAAGAAAATATCAGTGACTTCTTACTAAAATGCTGCAGATCCAAGCAGGCATAACAAAGACCTGTATTTTTTAGGAGATCTCAGGTAGTTTAATAAAAGATTCATGTAGAAAAATCAGCAAAGGCAAAAAATAACTAAGCTTTCCTGTCTAACATGGAGGAAAGGAGTGAAATAATAAAGCTAGCTAAAAAGGCATAAATGAAGCGCTTGTCATTCAGTCTGCTTGTGTTGCCGTGGAGATGAGCGACTGTGTGCTGATGCCTTGACCTCTTGTGTGAGCAAACTTGGGAAAACCTGATTATGTCTCAGTGTGATTACAGGCGAGTTAGCAGAGGTGAGCGTGCACTGTTTGTGATGTGCTCAATTCAGCCAGTCAATTCATTTCTTGGCCGTCCTTGTCCTACTTATAAAATATAGCCCGTGCAGTTGTGTGTGCCGTTATGTATCCTGTCACTGTCAGTATCGTCTTTGTGTTCAGGAAAAAATGGTGAAAGTCAGGAATTTGTGTATGTGCATCCTCCACACGGCCTTAGAGGATGCTTTGCATGTTCAATAAACAGAACCCAAATAATGATACTGAAGTTCCCACTTTCTTATACTGGTCCTATAGATGTCAAACTGAGCGTGTGGCTATAGCACATGCATAAACAACAAAGCCTTGTAAACATTGGATGAATGCATCTTAAGCAGAAATTTGCAGAGGGGGCAGTTTTCTTAAGCGTACCATTTATCCTGCTAAACTTGGCACCTACAGTATTTCGATGGACTGATGTGGGATGTGATCTCCCTGTGCTTCAGCGAGAAGCTGAACCCACCATGATTCAGATGAAGTCTACATCATTCAGACCCGATCAGTTCTCTCAGCAGCAGACAGTACATGCAAAGATGGCCTTTTATTATTCAGCACTCCACTCTTCTATAGTTCACATTCTTAAGATGTCATATTGAAAGTCCATTGCTTTAGCATTGTAATAGTTTGTTTTAAAAATTGTACTGAACACTGTTATATTGATTGTTTCATTTTGATGTGCAATTATGGGTTTTAATTACTTCTTAAATATTGTAATACCTCTTAATTACTTTTTAAGTTATGTAATGACCAACAAAAATGTCTGATCCCATGTGACATTTTATATTGCTCATGTAATAGGAGGCTGAGAAAAGGTGCCCTGCAGAGAAATGGCACCACTTCAGGAAATGTTCTTGCTCTTTATCTTGACAAGTAGAAAAAAGACACTATGAACACTGGGGAAAAAAAATATATTTCTGCGTTGTTTTTTTTTTTTTTTTTTAATAGCAGCAGTCTTTCCCATTTTTGTTCCATTAAATGAAGGCCTTAAAATATACGTGAAAAAAACATAGAACTTTTATTCTCAGGTAATTTTTGGCAATCAGTTGGCATTCTTAAGGTGTCAGTGCAGTGGTGTAGGGCGGCCGGCACTCTCCTCCACACACCCCTTCGCTACTATCGAGGGGTTTGTCTCCTGTGCTGCATGCCGAGGTTCTCCTGCACAGCTGTGCACAACAGCGCTACGTCACTTGGGCTCTTTTCTTCCGTCCCCGTGAAGCCTCTTCTCTCTCTATCACAAGCCGTGCCCCCTCACTCCTTTTTCTTCGTAATACTGCGGCCCTACGCTGGCCTCTCGTTTAACGTTGCATTTTTATTTAGGGGGGCTGGTGTGATACCATAGATTCATAATAAAATACATAAATGCCACTCAGTTTTTGAGGATGATACGGATTACCAAATTAGGCGCTAGAAAAAAAATCTCTCACACACGACTGACGTCTAAAGTAAGAATTAAGTAGCAAAGAGACGCGACGTCTGGGAAAGAAAATACCCAGACGAGGCTGGGTTTGTTCAATTCTCAATGCTTTGTCGGTTGCGAGACGCTGTCTTCGCAAATAAAGCAGTTAGTATATTGAAATCATTTAGTTGACTTTTACCTTTCAAACGTGTTTACAGAGGCTGACACTAGGGGGCAGAGTACACCCACATACACGTCGTGTAGCAGTTAGGCGTTTTTACTCTTGCCCTGCTTTCTGTTGCGGGGATTGTAGTGTTCAGTGGTATGCACACTTCGGTTAGATACCTGAAAATATCAGTGCGATCTCTTAAATAGTACAATGCAGACACTATCGTGATTCACTAGAGCGCATCCAAGTTAAGGTCTTAAAAATGGCAATTGCATTTGAAATACATTGAAACACACAAAGTCCATTTTATCAAAATTAATTGTCATAACCTTAAAAGTAATTAAATGATTTATAGTAATGGCATCTCATGTATAATGCCCTGTGTATATGTATGTTTCATTGCATTACGTACATGGACTTCCTGTTGGTCATACATCTAGCCGATGATATAACATGCTTAAAATGGGTAAATACATAACTTACTTAAATAGTTAGCAGTGAGGTGTGGGAAATTACCTTTGGATATATATAAGGTATCAGTTACTTCTTTTAAATGTACATCAGTACTGACCTTGATAAATTAAAAACGTGTATAAATACCCAATAAAGAACTGAGAATATCAGGAGGAAATGTTCTTGTTTTGAACAAGCATTATTTTGGGCTTATACTGATACATTTTTACTTTGGTCACGTGTTTGGTAATATGTTATGGGAATCAGCCAACATGCAGTACTGTGACAGGTTACTGTAGCTCTCCAGTTCATCCTTCCCAGCCGTGCATCCCCAGAGGGAGGGAGGGAGGGAGGGAGGGAGAGAGAGAGAGAGAGAGAGAGAGAGAGAGAGAGAGAGAGAGAGAGAGAGAG
>JABJVR010001279.1:0-56800 GCA_025773905.1 Chitala chitala
GGACATAGATATTTCTGCCTGTGTTTCCCTCATTCTGTCTCTCTCCCTCTGTTTAGTCACATCTCTCTTCCGGTCTTTGAACTAATCTTAATTTTAGGACTGTAAACCTAGCATTTTGCAATGTAGATAATGAACATCAGAGGGCAGATCGCTTTTCCTCATTATAGGCCGTCTCCGTTACTGGGTTTTTTTTCCATGCTGAGTGAGTTTTTTTTTCTGTTTTGTCTCTACATGGACATGTATGCATATACAATTGTAATAATCCTCATATGTATTAATTGTATGCACGCTCGCACACACGCACACACACACACACACACACACACACACACACTTTCTCTCTCAAGCTGTGAGCATGCTCCTTGATGTTTTCAGACTCACGGAGTAGCTTTGATTTCAAGACCCGTTTTCATGTTTCCTCTAAACCCCCCCCCCGTCTCACTTTCCCTCTGTGGGTTTTAAATGGTCATGTGGGGCCTTGCAAGCATTCGTGCTTTCAAAAGGAAATACATTATGCTGTGAACCCTGAGACTGTGCGCAACAGAGGGTGTGGCATGGTAGTGTCAACCACCCCCAAACCTGCCTGGCATTTCTGTCTTGTGGAAAAAGAGTAGGCAGAGAAGGGGACGTAGGAGCACACTGACTGACCAAGGCCCCCACCTTTTACTCATACCTTTCAATTCAGTTATAAAAACTGGGTGTTTATTGCCATGCCACGGTTCAACACCGATTTGTATGGTGATGCTAAGCTGCCGAGAGTCCCATCTGCCTTGCCTCCCATCTCCCCAGGATCTAGGAATGGAGTCAACATCCCTGGATGATGTCCTGTATCGCTATGCCAGCTTCCGCAACCTGGTGGACCCCATCACCCATGACCTCATCATCAGCCTAGCCAGACATGTCCACTGCCCCAAGACGGTAGGCGTGCACACATACACGCACACATATACACGCACATACACACACGCATACACATGCGCGCGCACACACACACACACACACACACACACACACATGCATACAGTAGACCTACACACAGTCGATCTCACAAAGGAGTACATGCGCACACTCATTTGTGTCCAAAAACACATGTTCAACACATATTTGCATTTCTGACTAATGCTCACGTTGTTATAAATAATGATTCCTAACCCTGCCTCAACAAACCTCAAAAAAGATGAAAATGAAAAGTAAGTAGTGTTTTTTCAACATTTGTTTGTGCATAAAAGCTTATTATTCTTTTGTGATATTTTAAAAAAGCTCAGAATTTATCCTCACAAAACACACAGATGCATATTCACACACACACACACACACACACAAACACACACACGCACCAAGCATCACACAGATTGTCAGACCTTACAGGGCACAGGGAGAACACTGTGAAATTAAGATTAGTGTTGGTTGACGTTTTGTTGACTGCAAGCTTGTATTCACGTATGCGTGCGTGGGAGCACGCTCCTGCTTGGTGTGGCAGCGGGGGGTGGGGGCGGGGGGGAATGACTGACAGGGAGGCTCCTCAGCTGGAGTCATCTCTTGTTTATCAGCTGAAGGGAACGTGGATGGACTGGAGGCTGAAATTTGCTCTCTGTCTTTGTCCAGAGACTTTGTCTTTCCTACAACATTTTATAAACCGGGTCCATAAACTCTGGGGTCCTCAACAAGATTGCACCACCCTGAGATTACAAAGCACCCGAGTAAAGTACTGTGTTCATTTATAATGTCAAAAATCCTAAACAATTGTCTGAATTATTTGTGATTTTATATAACAACGCATTACTAAGAGAGGCTGGCTGTACTTCCTGCTTGTACATTGTATGCCGTGTGAATTAATTACCTTGTATGTAATACTCAGTTCTCTAGTTGGCTGTATGCAAAAGCAGTTCAGCCAAAAGCTTTTTTAAGGGTACAATGGCAGTGTCCCACCCAGGAATGAGGGACGTTGGTCAGTGGTCACCCAGTGGTATTTTTAATACCTGGATTGTTATCGGCCTTACCAGTCATTCCAGCGCTGCTGTAGTGCTCGCGGATGGCTATATTTGGTCCTGAGCAGCAAGCAGTCGTTGTAGGTGTCAGGCACACTGGTGGCAGTCTCATGGCATGGCAGCATGTCTCCCTGAACAGCAGACGCTGAGCTGAAGTGAGAGCGGGGCGAGGAGGGGCCCTGGAGCGGCATGGGTGATGTGCCGGGGAGAGACGGGCCTTGCAGGCTGCACCACGCGCCGCCAATGAATCACTCAGCCCTCACTCCTCTACCCCCCCAGCTGCCGGTCCTTCCCCTCCCCCTACAATGGCCATCTCTGGAACAACGAACTGGTAGCAGCCAAGAGGCACCCTGGCATCAGAGAGGCTCTGCCAGGAAGCCACGTTTGGGAAGAGTGTTACCTAGAAGTAGGGCTGCCCTCAATGCCTCCGGTCACACAGGCCCAGCCACAGCACTGGGGGGGTGTTGGTTGGTTGGTCGAAGGGGAGAGGAGTGGGAAGAGGGGCCTGGAGCTGTAATGAGATTGTACTGCCTGTTTGTCAGTACAGTCACACCTGCATGGCCATGTGTGAGAGAGTGATAGGGAGGGAGAAGCTGGAGGTGAACGCTGCCAGTGTTTTTACTGGTAATGTTGGAGCCGTGGAGTGATTTATAAGGGGGAGAACCACTTGTGGAGCAGTAATCACAAATATATTTCCCTGTCAGTCTCTGGAGTAAAGGTCAGATCTGAGAATAGCACGGAACAGCTCCGGGATGCGAGGAGAACAGTTTGGGCTGATCTTTGTTTATCGTTGAACTTCCTTGCTACCTCCGCTGCAGGTATTTCCGTCTCAAGCCTGCTTTGCTATTAGCAGGACAGAAAGAAAAATAACAAGGGAGGGAGAAATAACCTGGACCCAAAATCCGAGCGGCTATGAGTCACCGGGCGCACGCGCACAGTAACATCATTCCGCACAATACGCCTAAACCCCCCTTGCCCAAGCTGCACCGTTGCAGTTGCCGTTAGCAGCAAATCCTGGGCTTCCTTGGTTTAAGCAAAAATAACAGGCTAAAAGATAAACATTATGACCTCACATCTGCTGTTGGCTGCCAAATTACAAAATAATAATAATAATAATCTGCAAAACAGAAGGGTTCTGGAAGCTTGTTTAGGTCAGCTTTGTGTGCAGACCTCCAAATTTACAGATAACCTTCTGTCATACGATATTTCATAGTCAGCTGTGGTACTTTTAGGCTGCCTGCAGTGATGAACCAATGCGTCAGAAAAAACACTAAACCTCCTCAGGTTAACCATTTAGCTTCAGAAGAAAATATCTTCATATTTTGTGCATGAACATTGACCTTTTCTCCTCATTAACGCCTACCAGAAACCACCGCCAGCATGCCTACCGCTTTAGATCCAGAGATCTCATTCTTATTTGCCCACATTCAGTTAGCTTTTCAGCTGTTTTCGTTACTCAATTATGAAAGCAGAATAAAGAGAAAACACAACAATTAGTAGCACTTCAATTGTTTTGTTTTATTACAGATACCCACAGGTTTGAACAAAATTAACAGAGGTTTTATGGAACCCTGTACAAAACCTGTCAGTAGAACATTTTATCCTGCTTGGTTTTGGTTTGAGGGAAGTTTGAAAATATATGATCAGTTATTTGTGTTGTGGACCCTGTAATGTTTGTGCTCTAAGGCCCCGCCCCCCACTTTGCGGTAACAAGAGCAAAGCGAACAGCAGAATGATGTCGCATCTGTAATCAATAAGCTTCTTATTGATAAGCGCCTGTGACGAGCCCCACGCGGCCCAGTCACTCTGGTGGCCTCGTTAGCTGACTGCCTCTGGCGTTCTCGTTTGGCAGTGTTGATGACTCACAGATGGCTTAATTTAACCGGAATGTGTGAAAGCACTTGTTTTCAGAAATTAACAATTTTATGTCCTCAATACTGCTTGCATCACACTGGAATGCGTTTGTTTCGTCTGAGTCCGAGGTATCGGTGTCTTAACAAGTAATGAGTATGTAAGCAGCCTGTTACAAAGAAACTCCCGCTGAGATGGGTCCTCGTCATTTAGAGATACAGTCCTGGACTGGATGAAAGTCATAAGCCATCTAAAACTAAACAAAAAGTAGTTTTTTCAGTGAAACAACACTTTACACATTGGAACTTCTGATAAAATTATGTAGGAAAATGTTTAATATTGGAAGATGACTCAACTCTGCAATGTTACAAAAATATATTAATATATTCACCCCAAAGACTTAACCCTACTCCGAGTTCCTAAGTTCCTGCTACAACCAATTTAAGATTGTCATCACAGCGATTAAGGGCCAGAGTGTTTGAAAAAAGTACATGGCTGATAAGGATTACCATGGTAAACCTGTGTTACCTTGGGTTGGTTACACAAAGTCAGAACTGATTTTACAACCCTATCGTGCTCAAAACGAGGTAATGGTGTAACAGGTCGGCTATTGGCTAGACTGTTGAAGGCCCCGCCTGACCATATATGAGAGAATGTGTGTGTGTGTGTGTGTGTGTGTGTGTGCTCATGTTTAGTCTGGACATGTAAAGCAGGGAAGAGCAATGCCAGCAATGAAAGGGACAAAATATACACTTGAGAAGTTGGATCTGACGGGACTATTCACTGCCAAGCTGGGATCTCTAGAGAGAGAACAGTTCAGCAGCAGCTTCTCTGTGTGTTTTCTATTATGCGTGACAAGAGTACTTCTTCCAGTAAATCTCCTGGCTCCAGTTTCTTTGCCAGAGCATGGAGTTTATAACAAACGACAGGTTCAAGACGACTAATCCCCACTGTGGAGTTTTGTGGCCCTGTGTCTATCAAGAAAGAAAAGCTCGTGTGTTTTTCTGCCGCCTGTGAGCCCAGTGGGGGTTTTTGTTTGCCTTCATGTTGAGTGACAGCAGCTGTTCCCTCCCACCCCTTTTCCCCACAGGAAGGGGACGCTCTGAGCTCCATGGAGAAGGTGTGCCGTCAGCTGACCTACCATCTGAGCCCCCACTCGCAGTGGCGAAGACAGGGGCTGCTGAAGCGAAAGCCCCAGGCCTGGTAAGGAGGGGGAACAGGGGCAGTGCTTTTGTTATTGGCATTGGTCATTTTTGACTTAAGCCAAAAACAAGGCAGAGACCTAAACAGAATGAGTGAAAAGGCCAGTATGAAGAGAGAAGCCTCACCATTGAACAGCAGCCTGTCAGCTGGACACCCGGGAGCAGGCAGTGAGACACAGATAAAAACCAGTGACCTATTCAGCTGTGCTTACCTGCACCTCCTCTGATTAAGCTTTCAAAATCCCACTTTTCTGGCAGTTTTTAAATTGTGCTGGTATTGCTAGTCTGTTTTGTGGCTGGGACAAACATATCGGCCACACACACACACACACACACACACACACACACACACACACACACAGAATCAGATTTGCATTACTAATGCAAGTGATCACTTTGCCACACTCAGCTTCTTGAAGTGATGGGTTGGCTTTTTCTCCACTCTGCTCAGATTAATTGTCCCCGTCTTTCCTTTTTGCTGATACTTACGCAGCCAGACCTGACTACGAGCGCTGGGCAGAGAGCTTAAATGCTGCTCACCGTTTTTCTACGTGAGGCTGGGACCTCTGCAGCATGCTCACATCTGAACAGATAAATCGAGCACACTGACCGAATCAATGGGCAGTGCACAGTCAAGGGTGGGAGACAGCTTTCCCGGACCGTGCTGTTGGGCCAGGCTTTCTGCAGCGCTGTGAGAAAACTTTGCTGAGCCAGTGGGAAAAGGTCTGTGCATGTCAGAAAGAGGCTGTGAGTTCACATCCCAGGCAGTCAACACGATGATGATGTAATGTGGATTTTACTCAGCGAATGGGGGCGTTATCAAGAGAATAATTTCTGTGACATGATGCCCTGGATACTGAGTAACACCACCCGTTCCCTCCACACCAACATCTCCCAATACATTTTCTGGGTGTACAGCAAATAGTTTGTGTCTGTGTGTGGGAAAAGGCCTTTTGTATTCATAACCCCAGCAAGAGGCAGACGCTTGGGAATTCAAACGTGGCCACTAGGTCTGGATTTCCCCAGCTTTGCCTTTCAGGGCTGCCCTCCCTCCCCGCACCCCTTTCCCCTGGGGTCCAACTGAATGCCAGGATCAGAACCCGTTATGTTCTAGAACATTCTCTCAAATTCCTCCCATTCCACAGTTTGGTTACCAGGGAGCAGTCAGCACAGAATGCCGGGACCTGATTCCAGCCTAATGCGATTACGTCCCCCAGTTCCTAATCAAGCTTCACAGTCTTGTTCTTATTTGTTACTGTTGTTTGTCCTCCTTTTTTAAGGCGTAGATGTTTCTGGCCCTTTTATTTATTTTTTTGACAGGGCACACTAGGAACCTTCTGAGATTTGCTTGGTGTGCGACTCTCGTGGGGAGCCATTGAAATTAAACGGTGGTAGAAATGATCCGTCTCTCAGTCTCCAAGGCAGAGAGCCGTCTTTAACTACGCGGGGTGGCGCTTGCATAACACTAGCGCTAATTACAAATGCGGCATTAATGTGAACGCTGCGTATGTCCGTGTGTCAGTGTCACGCGCTAGTGCGGAAAATGCATTACATCGTCTCTTCAAGCCGGTCACGTGGGTTCCACTGGATAAGCCTGTCAGCTAAGAAATGAATTGAAAATAAACGCTCTCCTTTTTATGTATTAAGCTATCTTTTTGTGCTGTTGAATCCCACGTCCCTCTCCCATCTTTCTCTTAATTTCTTTAAATAGAGTTTAACAGGGGGTTTCAGATTACACAAAGAAATTAAATTATATGCGGCATTTAATAGACGCATCCATCTTCTGACAGTTACTCAGAGAACAACACCAGTTAGGGCCATTATAAAGAGGGCTGGCCAAGAGGAAAGGCACCATCTGTCTCCATGTCTGACCTGCACAGGGAATTTATGTAAAAGCTGGTTTGTGGTTAAAAGGCATAGAAATAAAATCTTGTCTTTCTTCAGCTCCTCACCTCTGTCTCTCCTGGGCAAGCCCTGCACCACTCATAATTTTTACAAAGGGCTGCCTCGTTAGAAGGCAATTAGAAGTCACACAGACTCATTAGACACGCAGTCCCCTGCCCCCGTCATCTGTTCCAAGTTCAGCGCTCACCTGTCGCTCTCCTCTCATCCGATGACTTGTCTCCCCACCTGTTGGCCGCGGTGTGGGGGGAACATGATGTCATTTACTCTGAAACGAGCCAGTGACCTCACCGCTGACAAACTGAGCGAGACGTCGGGAGAGGTTTGCGTTGGGTGAAAAGGCGGCGCGTGCCAGGGAACGTTTTTTTAAAATGGCTTAATGCTGTGATATTGGTGTGAGTTTGAATGAACCTATTTGCAGGAAGGATCCAGGTGCATAAATTCTACTGGCCCATAGCCAGTGTGTGTGTGTGTGTGTGTGTGTGTGTGTGTGTGTGTGTGAGTGTGTGCGTGCGTGTGTGCGTGCGTGTGTGAGTGTGTGTGTGTGTGTGTGAGTGTGTGCGTGCGTGTGTGCGTGCGTGTGTGTGTGTGAGTGTGTGCGTGCGTGCGCATATCCATCCCCTCTTTGTAATTGTCTCTACCGGCGTGTGTCTGCACTGTCTGACTGGGTGAAGGAGAGTTTATCAGTCCACTCTACATTTCATGTATCTCCATTGACTCTTCCTGTCATAACCAAAGTGTCGTGCTCCAAGCTATAGTTAATTGTTAAGTGGATTTGCCATTTATCTGACTAATGATTCATTATTCAGTGATCAATGTGCAGAGTATTAAAAAAAATCTCGATGACACTTCACTTTTCTCTTTGATGTCTGGTTGATATTAATGAGAACTCATCACAGAACCGTTTACAGAGACAGAGACATGATTTAGATGTGTGTGCCTTCCTGTGATGAGGCTTCTCTCACACTGTTTTCTTACTGTGGTTCTAACAGATTGCTCCCCTTGTGCTTTCTTGACTGACTACATGGCCCTGTGTACAAATACTGCGAGCTGTAATGGATTCCACATTGTATGTTGTCATTGAGGCATCTGCACGATTTTGTATGTGTTTGCATGTGTTATGGGTTTGTGTAAGCAAATCTTTCTCTGCCTGGCTGGACAGTTTTTTTTTTTTTAAACGTCATCCATTCCAATAAATACTCTGATGCATGTAATTCTGCATAAAGTTCTCTGCAAAGTAGGTGTGTGTGTATGTGTGTGTGTGAGACAGAGACATAGAGAGAGAAAGCAGAAATGGAGAGAAAGGCTGAACTATTTCAAACCTTCTACTCAAACCATGCTGCTTCACCTCTTCTCCATAAGGAGTGAAATTAATTCTTTCATGTCATTAATCCTTCAAATTAGGTGATTTTGTCTATTTTCAGGCTTAGGAAATGTGGAAGAACTGAAGAGCAGTTTACAGATCGGGCTCTGTGTGACAGAGAGAGAGAGTTACTGTGTGTGTGTGTGTGTGTGTGTGTGTGAAACAGTGAGAGAGGCAGGAGCAGCGAGTGTGATGAGAGAATGGTGAGGGAGGGTGCGTGTTATGAGAGGAAGAGGATGTGTGAGACAGAGGAAGAGTGTGAAAAGAAAATGTGTGTGTGTGAGAGACAGGGTGAGGTAGTGTGTATGAGAGGGAAACTGTTAGAGTGAGCTAGTGTGTGTGTGTGAGAGAGACGGGGTGTGTGTTGGAAAGAGAAAGACAGTGTTTGCTGGACAGAGATTTTGAGAAGGAGGGTCACATGCTTCTTTGTGTGTTTTCCGTAGCACCGTAGACTGGAGTTTTTGCATCCATGCCTGAGAGTGAGGACAGATGTAAAATGAGTGGTGCATTTATGTCTTTGTGATTATGAATTTGCAAGACATGGAAGGGAGATAATTGTGAGTATGTGTGTGTGTGTGTGTGTGTGTGAGACTGTGTGGGAGGTAGATGACTTTATGTGTGTGTGTGTTTGCAAATGTTTCAAACTGTGGGGGAGGTAGATGATTTTATGTGTGTTTGCATGTGTGTAGTATAGATACATTTGTATTACTAAAGGGGAATTCAGTTTGGCATAAGAGCACATGCACGTGTGTGTATGGCACTTTAAAATACACGGAGCATGTAATGTTTCAGTGGAAATCAGGATGTGTGTGTATACAGGAGACTTTTTATAGAGAGTGACTGCATGTGTAGAGGTGCGTGTGTGTGTCAGGAGAATAGATATTAATGTGTGCATCTGCATTTTTTGTGTAAGGGAAAGTGCCTTTGACAGGTGTTCCTGTGTGTGTGTGTGTGTGTGTGTGAGAGAGAGAGAGAGAGAGAGAGAGAGAGAAAGATAGAGAGAGTGGAGACACAAGGTCTGTGCCTGTGCATCTGTAAATGTGTGTGTGTGTGTGTGTGTGGGAGAGTGAGGTGTAAGGGGTGTTCTGAAGCAGGTTGGAGAGAAGGAGGTAGCCTTAGCGGTCTGGAACTGTCTCACAGCCGCCGTGTCGTCAGCTCTCAGGCATGTGGGGCATGTGACTCCCCTACACCTCCCCAGCACTCAACAGCCCACCCCTCTCTCCTTGTTGTTTTTCTTTCTTTTGCTCCCCTTTCCTTCATTTCCCCTGCCTTCTTTGCTCATTCAGCTCTGTGTCCTTTCAACCAGAACCTTCTCTACCCCTCTGCTTCTGACTTAGCTTTCTTGTTTTTTCCTTTTTTCATTTAGCATCTTCCTGTGTCTCCTTGTTGTGTTCCTCCTTTCTGAATCTCCCTCTGCTATGTTCCTCCTCCCTGTGCCTCCCTCTGTTGTGTTCCTCCTCCCTTTGTCTCCCTCTGTTGTGTTCCTCCTCCCTGCTTTCATTCTCTTTCCCTGCATCTATCTCTGTTGTGCTCCTCCTCTCCCCATCTCCCTCTACTGCGTTACTCCTCCCTGTGCTAGCTCTATCTCCCTGTGTCTTCCTCTGTTGTGCTGCTCCTCTCCGTGTCTCCCTCTACTGCGTTACTTCTCCATGCGCTCACTCTCTCCCTGCATCTCCCCCTGTTGTGCTCCTCTTCTCCGTGTTTCCTTCTGCTGTTACTTCCCCCTGCACTCGCTGTCTCCCTGCGTCTCTCTCTGTTGTGCTCCTCCTGCCTGTGCTCGCTCTCTCCTCTTGCCTGACTAATCAGCGCTGTGTGAGACAGAGCTGTCACTTTCTGTACCCAGTTAAGTGGAGCCACGACTTTACAGTGAGCTCGCGGGGGGCGGGGGGCTCTCATCAGTTCCTGCTTGTTTCAGTATTGGCTTGCTTTCAGCATTATTTCTCTCTCTTGGGTCCTGACCCAGTGTTGGTCGTTGGCACGATATCAGCCCACACCCAAGCCCTCTTGTTTTCTGTCACTGTGGAACCCATTTGTTATTTTTTGGAATTTCCTAAATCCCTTCTCTTCCCTGTTTCTGTACACCCTAAGAACCATTCCAGTCCATAGACGTCCGTTTTATTTCATATTGCTGTTAAAATGTGACATAATTCTTGTCTTTGGTTCTTTATTTTCTAAAACCAAAAAATACAAAATGAAAAAAATGTTACTGTATATAATACTGTACATAAATTCTTTATTGTGTTACTTGTTTTAGATATTTTGTTAAGGTGTGCATTTAGCATGTGAAACCCGTGTATTCCTGTAAACACCTGAATGGCGTGTGCCAGTTTTGCTGCTGTGACAGAACAGATGTACTGTACTGTAGTAATGCAGGGAGTCGGCTTTTCTCTCCTGTACCCAAGTCATCCCTCACTCAAAGCCCATTGGGGGGTTTTGTGAAATGCCAGACTATGTTTTGTCAGGCTCTTGCATGGTGATGATAGTCCATTTGAAACCACAGAGCAGGGCATGAGGGAGCCACGCCTTCCCAGCAGCACTCTGGGCGTGAGGGGACTCGGCCGTGCGGAGCCGACGCTGACACTCTGTGAACAGTTTGGCAGTAAGTGATACAAAATGTGTCACTCGCCACCTGGGCTTCCTTTTTATTTTATTGGTAAACAACGGTCTTGTAGGTGTTGCAGAGAAAAAAATCTGTCAGCTTAATTAGCAATAAGAGGTTTACTAAGTCTCCACCCTGAGGATTTGGTGTTGGATGGCTGCAGTGTGTGTAGCTTTACATATCCCCTTCTCCTGTTTATCAGCCAGCATACCTCCAGAGCTGGAAAAGCAGCTCTTGTGGCGGCCAACGACACACAAGCCATTTTCAGCTCACTTTCAGCGCTGTGACACTGTGGCTCTCTCTTAATGAGACTGATGGACGATCTCTCTAATCGTGGCCTTGAATTATTGAGAAAATTCTCTCTAATTGTGTTGCTATCGATTCCAAGGACCAACATGGCTTCCACCCTGCTAATTGCATTTACCCGTACTCCATCTGCTTTTGGTGCGTGTGTGCGTGCTGTCTGCGGGCGCCGGGTGCGTTTCCCTGTGTAAGCAGACGTGAGGACCTCGGGCGTGCAGGAGGTTCCTCACACATTGGCTGGGGTTGGCGAGAAAGCAGCCCTGCTGACACAGTCCTGGTGTGTGCATGGGCGTCTGCGCGCGTGTCCCAGCCCCTCCTAGAGGCTGTGCCGTTCGGGATGCGATCCTGCATTAGTGACACAGGTCCATTAAAGTACCTCAGGGACCCGCTACCTGTGGGGTGGGGTGAGGGGGGGGGGGCAGGTAGCAGATCATCAAGCTGGTCTCATAACAATGAAAAGTGCACTGGTTACCACGCATCCACATGCAAAGCTGGCCATGTTAACATGGAAAAAGAAGAATGGGGGGGTCACAGGTAACACAGGTCCCTGAGCTATGGTCTCAATTCTTCAGTTTAGCAGATTAATCCTCTTATGTGGCCCGGTATGTGGACTGTGGCAGTTTTGCCTGGGTCTGGGCTGCTGGTTGGGGAGTTGCGGAGGGCGGCGGCGTTACTGGCATTGTTTGTTTTTATAGCTGAAGTCTTTGTTCGTGGCCAAGCTGCTTTACCCAATGAATGCTGTTGATTAAGCGGAGGAGGTAAGTGAGTAATTAAGATGGAGAGATTACATTATATATTACACTAGAAAAATTCACCCCATAAGCATTACAGTCACGAGTTTGGCATGATAAATGTCACGCCACCTGCTGTCCAGAATTGGAAGGAGTAGAAGACAGAGGAGAGGGTGAATGAACATCTGGTAATGTGTGCCTCCTCTGTGATGAGCTTCAGACAGGAGGTACCATGATTATCAGCCAGATCAAGAATCCAGAGATGGACTGTGATGTCAGAGCATGAGACAGAGGTGTTTGTGCTGTGCATTGTTCTTCTCTGCCTTCACTTACATGTTCTGTTTTTCAATGCTGAAGTCACTAAAACCAATGAAGATCCAAACACTCTGAAAGTAATTAAATTCTCCATCCCTTCGTTGTCATACAGAAGGTGTGTGTTTTACCGACAACCCAAAGATGTGCAACAACAGCCATTAGCCACGTATGAGCAACTTGTCAATAGCTCTGAAGCTGGGTGGATGCAGTTGTCATGGTATTGTATAATGTGAGGCATCCGAGAGAAGTAAGCTAGACAGGGGCAAAGGAGTGGGGTTTTCAGTGGGAGAAAAAGAGAGAGTGATAAAACATATGAAATGACAGCAAGGTTAGTCAGAAGAGCACTGTCCTCCAGGAAGTCTGAGTAAGGGGGACATCTACATGTGTCAGTAGAGGAAGCATGGGTGACGTGTTAGAGGAAACATTCCCTATTCTGCCCTGGCTGCTCTCTGTGACAGGTGTGCGGGGCCACTATCTGTCAGTGGTGTTTGTGTGTTGTGATTGGGCCTCACTCACCAAGACAAGGGAGGGTTCAGAAGTCCCAGGTATGGTAGGTCCAAACACCTCTGAAAGCAGAGAAACAATGACGTAGCCACCATATTAACAGTGTGTGTTAATATAGCTATACAGCACTCTGACAGTGAAGTTGTACCACTGAAAGGGAATTAAGGCCGTTTTACCTAAATCCCATGAGTACGCTCTGTTCAGGTGTGAATGATCTGTATTTCTTTTACTCAGTTGGGAAATCACCCCTCACTCTAGATTAGATGTTATTCTATTGATTAAACCCACATTTATATTTAAAAACATCCCATTAATGGCCAACCATGATATAAATAGTGACACCTGTACTGGTATTTCTTCTTATGAACAGATCGTTGCTTTTGTTTTTCCCCTGCCAGCTTGAAGGCTGTTCTCTCGGCCCCCCCCTCAAACGGAACAGTGGACCTGTCTGGGGTCCCGCTCTCAGCACGGGATGTGGAGCGGCTGCGTGCCCACCTGCAGCGCCATGCCGCCCGCGTGCGCAGCCTGGAGCTGGGCTTCACTGAGCTCACGGATGACGAGCTGCTCGTGCTGCTGCCTGGCCTGGCCGCCCTGCCGCGCCTCGAGACGCTGGCACTCAACGGGAACCGGCTGACCCGCGCCGTGCTCCGGGAGCTCACCGAAGCCCTCAAGGACCCGGGCAGCTTCCCCAGCGTCACCTGGATCGACCTGGGCAACAATGTGGACATCTTCTCCCTGCCCCAGCCCTTCCTCGTGGGTCTGCGCAAAAGGTGCCCCAAGCAGGGCAACCTGCCCACCATCATGGAGTTTGGGGAGAGCCAGGTCAGCGAGCCGGAGGACAGGCTGGGGGTCGGCAGGAACGCAGACACCGATGGGGGGGGGGACGACGAAACAGAAGCAGGAGGATCGGTGGGTGAGGGGATCCAGGATGGAGAGGGTGAAGACAGGACAGACAACACAAATGCAACGTGTGATATGGCGATAAAGAGAGAGGGAGATGAAGAAGCTGGAGAAGGCAGCAATGCACAGAGCCCCGCGCAATTGCCAGTTTCTAGCCAATCACAACAGCCTTCTGCTTCTGATGAGCCAATGGAAGACAGGATGGGTGTCAAGTGATGCATTGCACTGTTGGTCACACCTGAGTGTTCCAGCAGCCTGTCTCTGCAGACTATGTTGTTCCTCTCCTCACAGGAGGCAGAAGGAGGCAGATCCAGGCTTGTCAGGCTGCCAGTCTGTTACCGTGCAAAAAAACAAACAAACAAAAAAAACCATCACATTTGAACTGGTCTAACATGATTGTCCAAAGTATTTTTCAAGGTAATCATATTACATTATGAAAGAATACTGAAATACTGAATTCTGAGTTACGTATTTTCAAAGTATAGTTTGTATGATTTATAGAGGAGATAATTTTTGCGTACAGTTCAGCTGTATCTCAGCTGTGGTGGTTAGTGGTCTCTTTATTCAGTGTTAGAGCTCTTACGTGCCTATGTTGCCAGGTAAATGGGTTTGTGGGGGTGTCCATATACCCAGGCAGCTGTCCCTTTGTCTTTTGAGTGTCCCCATCTGCCAAAACCTGTGGTTTTCAGAGACCTCCTGTCCCCTTTTATGGGGACAGAAATGTTTAAGATAAAGACAAGCAGAACACACTGTCCAGAGGCCAAATGTGACACACCACTGCAAATGACAAGGGCTGGAAGCTAACAACTCAAGGAGAGAGACAGTCATACTGAACTCCACATTGTCTCTTGGAGCGCCACCTGCAGGTTTCCGGAGAGGTAGCATAACAAGACAGAAAAATTTGAAGTACGCCAAAACATAACTGTATAAGAATATATACTTGTTTTTTAAAACCCTGTTTGTTTCCACTTTCATACTTGTAATTTTATGCATAAAAGTGTAATTATGTAACTACAAATTACTATGCATATGACATACAAAGAAATTGACAGCTGGGTTAAACGTGCTGATGTTTGTGTTTATGAAAATAAGTAGTTATATTTTGTGAAATAGAAATGGTGTATGTATTCTATATACATTTATTAAAATGTATACATTATAGGACATGGTTTTTTAAAATGTTCAGGAGAGTAGGTGAACTAGAAAAGTGTGAATTTGACAGAAGGTTTGGAATCATTTACCTGATGAGACATGCCAGAGTGCGGCAGCTGTGCCCCGCTAAGCTGACATCATTACAGCGTCCGCCTTTCAGCTCACACACCATTCCTGTCACATGTCTTTGGGCCTTTTTTTGCCTTCTACAGTTCTGTGACAAACCATTACACTGACATTGTTCTAAATATTTTCATTGTTTTTCAGGCAAGAAGGTGACAGAAATTTTGTCGGCTCTGTGGAAAGAAACCATCACCTGTTTTTTTTTCAACATATACACCAAGTAAGGAATTTCTTCAGCAGGGTAGAAGTGAAAACAAGATTACAAACAATGACAATAGGGGGAAATACAGAAAGTGTCAGAAATAAGGGTCCCGCTGGCTGTGAGTCTCAGCAAGACATGCGCTTGTCTAGAGCAGAGCCAACTGTGTTTAAGCACACAGTGTGTAACGGCCTCATTAGGAACAGTGTTAGGAACTGTTGGACACTGTTCAGTAATACGCAGAAGCGATGTTTTAACACAGCACGCCGCTTCTCTTGTCACAGTCGTCTGAGGTCAGCTAACGTGCCAATTTTTACGATTTGAAAGCTATGATAGATGCAGGATGGCTGGGCTGCAGATGAAAGGAACATAGCCGATGAGAGGCACTCACGTTTCTGCTCAGGGATATGTCTGTGGACAGGAGAGCCTTGTCTTCATCTTCTGGGAAGATAACGTTAAGTGAACGTGATGTAGTTCATAACTAAACCTGATGTTCAAGCTGCTGCACTAATACAGTGAGAATGAAAAACTTACAACGGAGAAAATGGTGTTCTGTTGGAGAAGTGTTGGTCTGGGTGTCTCTGCCTCGTCTTTTACATTTAGGTCTCTTCTGATGTCTTCAGGATGAAGGGTGCCTTTCGACAGCTCTGCTGGGCTACCTGAAAACTGCTGATCTTCTGCATCGCCATTAAATCTTTCAACAGTTCAGGCACTAATGTTCTGCTCATTCCATTAGTCAGGTGGACACAGCAAATGAGCCAGCCTTACTGATTACAAATTTTAATTGCTGATTCCGTTACAGTAATTAACCCTCGACAATGCCCAGAGCCATTTGTTCAGTCTCAGGATCCAGCAAAACTACAGCCTGGAGGGAAAAGGACAGGACCCAGAGGAACATGCAGAACTAAGAGGGCTGCCCCACCAATTCCAATCAGAAGAAGAGAGCACTGGACGTTAGGCCAAGATTTGAAGGAGGATATCAAAGGAAAAGCAGGAAAACAGCACTGACTACGACTACAAGTAACAGAAGAAAATGTGGCGCTATACATTTACTATACTGTGGCACTATATGGCATTTCAGTTTATTTCTGTGCCTCTATGCCACGTACCCTACTGTACACATCTGTAAAAATATGACCCTGTTGCCACCCAACAGCAGCTGGAGAACCAGTAGAAACGCATAGCATTGTGGGACAGGAGAGTGTGGCTGCAGAGAGCCAATAACTCGCTGACTCCTACAGAGTGAGTCAGCGTGTGGCAGAACTGGCTGCCTCTGAACGGTACACACGCCCCAGCGTACGCGCAACTTAAAAACACTAGGCAGGTACCTATACATGGAGTGTCTGCACTATTGTTCTGTGAGTGATCAGAGCTGGACTCTGTCCTTCAAGGACCACAGATACTGCTGCACTTATAACCCCCCCCCCCCAGGCTGCTGCACAAACAGGACTTTTATTTGCTGCAAAAAAACTACGAAAAAAGGAAATGGGGAAAACGTCTGTGCAGATGGCAAAAATGCAGAGGAAAATTCCAGAACAGTATACTGATGCCACCAGCTTCCTTAATGACTTCATCAACTGAAAACACACTTAATGGTGTCCTGCTCCTGTTGCTGATGCCTTACAGGAGACACACAGGACAGCACCACAGAACACACCACAGTCACCTTTGCCCACTTCTCCAGCACTAATGAATGCTGAACGCCTAATAAAAATGAAATGTACGTGCTTCGTGGCACATATTTAGTTTCATTTAAAACATTTCAGATAATTTTAACTGCACATTTTAATATGCTGCTCTTGAGTAGGCCTCTCTGTACTAATTAAGTCCGTCACATGTAAAAATGGGTGACAGTTTGTTCGATGCTGCTTGTGACACAAGTTCAGCATTCGGCTTCAGTTTAAAACTATGGCCCTCATCCCTACGGCTCAGAAACAGTAAGTGACGGAAGATCCTGGTTGTCACGGTCACAGGGAAGAAGCAGGGGGTTACTAAGTGAGACAGTCGCTGTGGAAACCAAAGCAGACTTGCTTTATCTCCATAGGGTTGGGCAGTTCATTCATTAATTTGCTCCCTGACTCGATACATTTAGGCATGGACGTAAGTGTTTTTAAAGGAAGATTATATATGTATATGCGGAATAAACCACGTTTATAAAAAACGGAATTGGTAATTTGTGGTAAACAAGACACCACAGAGAGCATCTCTCTAATAACCAGTGTCACCTGTGTTTTTAGAAGAATAACAATGCAAAACAGAGAGTGATCACAGGTATGTATGCAGCTCTACACGTAACAGTTAAAGTATTCATGGATTAATTACATAACCGGTCTAGTTAAATACACATTTGTGTAAGAACCCGCAAATGCGCGGTCCTTCTGCTTTCTTTCTTCTGCTCTCCACGCGCCAGGTGGGCGTCGCAGACAGACAAGGTGTGCTAGACATGCATCACGCCACGCCGCCCTTCGCTTCCCACGTCCACGCATAAAACGCCGCCGGTACTTCCAGCCTCCGGCTGCATAAATCACTCTCCGTTTAGAGGAAACTCTCAGACGTTTTCTTCTTTTATGGCCATTAGAAACGCTTTGCAATGTCGTGGCACTCGGGGTCCTTTTAAAGCCATCTGGATGCGTTTTTATTTTTCCAGGGTAACCTAGACAGTATGACCAAATTAAATTTATAGTATAAAGGTCAGTGGCTCATTCTGCTTACAGGCTAGTGAAAAGCTTTATAATAAGAATTTGTGTGTGTGAATTACTGAGGCGCATCCAGACCCCGCATCTCTTGTTGCAGCCTACTGAGCGCCCAGGGTGACGCGCCGCCGAAGCGGTGCCGCGGAGGGATGCGCTCCCACTCCCACCCAGACCACTGTGGACTCCACGCTTCTTCTGCCGCATTTCAACTGGTTTTTATATTTAGGGGTTTTATGCGTTATAGATGGTCTGTAACCAGCGCTGATCAGTTACAGTCACGTGCTTGAACACTCGTGGATGTCTGGCTCTGCTGCCTTTTTGTTCCGATTTTGGTCCCTGGTCCTCAGATAAAAGCCGCTCTTTATGCGACGAAGTGACGTTCTTCAAACCTGGATGGAGCTGGGCTGGTGTCTGCTGTCCTGAGCCGTATCCATATTTGTAGCGAGGGTGATGAGGTCGAAATCAGAAAGTCACAGCGAGCAGTTTTCTATTACTCTTCATGTTGGGTTTACATCATACCAACATTCGTGGAAAACAAAAACACGGAATATCTGGAAACCTTACCATAGCAGTACAAGTTGAGCATGAAAAAGCCCCTTTTCTACACTCAAGGCACCATAAGCATTTGGACCTTACGCGGTTTATGAGCATTTACCACAACAAATTCACTTTTGCGGACCGAGACAAGATTCAGATTCAACACTTGCGATTTTTGTGCTTAACGCACGAAGAGTAACGTAAACGTGTTATGAAGGGCGCATAACAATTTTTGTCAGATTTTTATCAAAAAGGATTAGTCATATCTAGGTTGCGATCTCCTCCTACGTCAAAAATGACTGAGAACTTGGTATGGCATGCAGAATGCTTTTGGTACTTTGTGTTTTTCTGTGACAACACCAAATCGATTAACACGTGTTAACCGCAGATGGCACTCTGACATGGACGGTCACCCAGACAAGCAGAAAGCCGGAGCGCCAACACTGCACTGACATCTGGTGGCGACAATAGTGTGTGTGTGTGTGTGTGTGTGTGTGTGTGTGTGTGTGTGTGTGTGTGTATATATATATATATATATATTACACACACACACAAAATTGAATGCCGCGTAGGGCAAAAGCCAATGTTGGTGATTCTTGGTTAAACAGGAGACCTTCGAAGTTTCGAAACCAAGCCTGGTGCCTGCTGGGCCACATTCTTCCCACTCTTAATTTCTGACTACAACGTAATCATAACGTCCACGCGTGCCTCTACAGTCGAACTACCGATCAATGACAGGGAGAGACGCAAAAACACCACACGCAACCATTTTCCCCCAAAGTGCTGCTTTATTTCATTGTTTATTTCTTCACAACCACTCACTCTCACATTTATCTCCCATACATTCCATGTATTTAAAAAAGCTTCTATTGACGCCTCCGTGCCCAGAGCGGGGTGCGCTGGTGGGTTCAGGTGAATGTGACCCACCTGGCTGGCATGGAGCCACACTGCCAAACAAACGTGAGCGCACACTTACAGCTCCCATCTAGGTAAGAATTAGAAGACAGTAGAGGAGCCAGGGACAGCGCTGTACTGTCTGCACCGACCCTTCAAACGATCAACATGTCCTAACAGTGGTTTGCATTTACACTCATTTGCAACATATTGGTCTTGTGTCATGAAACCCACAATGGCCATCTTACTGATGTTCGGTAATGGCACAACCGTATTCGTGTCCGCATAATTAAACCAAAGTGGACTCAAATTTTAATTACTGGCTAAAGAGTAGTACCTTCTATTCTGTGATGCATTTCTCAACAAAGAAGGGACGGCTTGTTGTGGATGTGCAGGAAACGTAAATTTTGCCGTTTCATTCAAATCTGAGTTATAATGAAGGCGAGTGAGTAGTGCGTTTCCATCCAACACGGAGCCGTTTACACAGCACAACAGCTGTTTCCGTAAGGATGTAAAACACTGCCGTGTGTGCACCAGACAACATGGAACACAGCCATTTAGTTGCCATAACACCTTTACATTCTCTTCCAGGTGCTGGGGCAACACTGTAAACTAACCCTGAGCAGCGCATCCAGACGGACCACTGATCTCAGAGCAGTAGGGAAACACAGCCACGTGTTCACGCAAGTCTGCTGCTGAACAAATCACAGGCAACTGATACATTATCGTCATTAAAAGTGTAAAGGACCATCTTATACATTGAGCAGCTGTCCGAGTCACTGTTTGAAATGGGTGGAAGGTCGACACCTCCCACACATTCCCCTCTGACCTTCAGTAATATCGGCAATTTAACCATTCCTTAACATGCTTCTACCCCCTCTTCTCCTGTAGAGTAGCTCATTTCACAGGCTCCAAATGCTTGTACTGTTTTACATTTTCCAAGGGCTTAAACCTACAGAACAAATAAATACCGTAAAGGCAAACAGCATCTGTTGGGGGTGGTGCTACATAGCAGGGAAATGTCAACACCAGTATGAATTTGGGCCTGCGGCTGAATGTGGAACGGCCTGCCTGGCCACGCTCTACCAGCTGTAGCCAGCAGGGGGCGCTTTCTCATCCTTGTTGCTTTCGAGGGAGAAAGGAGGAATGCGAACGTCGAAGTGGGAACCGTCTGTCCTCTCGATGCGGAAGGTCCCCCTGCGAGGGAAGACAGCGTCAGGCAGACGTTCAGCTGAACCGCAAACAAATACGGTTTCACAGACAAGGACAAATACACAGTACTGGCCTCAGAGAACCAGTCAACTCCAATTTTAAATACTTTCAGTCATCTTTAGCAACAACCACACAATTCACCAGCAAACACCACTGGCCAGTAAAGTGTTTTTGGACCTCATAACAAAAAAACGGATTGTGTGGTTTTAGGAAAACAAAAAGAAGCCCTACAACAACAAACTTAACACAAACACTCAATGCCAGTACAGCTGCCATGTTCATTACTCATGGAATGATCACCAGTTACATGCAGTTAAATGTAATCTAACAAGCTAGAAGTCCATCCTAAAGTGGAGGATAAACCCTGCAGTTCCAAGAATGTCTGCCATAATAGACAATGCATAGTCAAACATCACAAAATGACCAACAAAAACCAGAAATAACCCTGGAATATTCTGCCTATATCTAAATAAATGATCAGCACCCTACATCCTCTTTCCCATAATTGATGGCAGAAACACCCCTCAGTTTGCACCGACTGGGCACAAGTGCGGGCCCAAGATGGTCACGTGCAAACGACCGATGGAGAGGACACGTTTCATCAGCAGGACAGGACACCAGAACTCCCACAACTTTGCTCACAGCTTTTTAATTTTCTTTTAAAACTGTCACAGTTAACTGTCAACATTACATTCCACTGTTTAGAAACCCACATCACAGCATTCTTCAAACATTGCTTTCAATCACAAGACCAGCGGAGGAAGACGAGATGTTCTGGGTTTAAAACCAGCGATTCTTAAACGTGCTTCAGTCTTTCAGGTTCTCCCAAATATTCTCACCTTAAAATTTTAACCATAAAATTTTAACCATAAAATTTTGTGCTGCAGACTTGTGGATTCAAAATCCACTAGGCACAAATTTAGCGTCACGTCTGGTTGGAGAGAAAAAAAAAAAAAAAAAAAATTGATGTGCAAATAAAGGCGCATACATATTTAAAAGAAATGACACTCCCGTCAGGTCAGACACACAATGCAAAATCATCATCATCATCATTACTTCACACATTACAATACATATAAAACACACAAAGTGTACTCTTCACAAGTTGCACGCATTACTCAAGTGTGCTCGAATTCAGTTTAACCACTAAAGCACGCCTCAACCCGGCACTTTAGGGGTAACTGAGGTGCTAGTGAGAAAGCACTACACAAGCTCGACTTCACTTCTGAGACCTGAAGCGAAACACTCTGAACTTGCCAACACACACAGGCACATGCCCACCCATTCACCCGATCAGGGTGCAGGAGCGGGCTGGTGCTCTATAAAGCTCTAACAAGACCCTGGGGTCCAAATAGTGGCACACAAGGTTCACAATCTGCCCCGGACGAGCACCCCAACGCCAGTGCAATGCGGGTCACCGATGGCATTCTCAGCACACTCAAGCTAACGTGTTGTGCTCCGACAAACCCCTGCAGATAAGGATTGGATCGTAGGATCACGGATGCAAGGACAGGAGAAAAAAATAGGTAAAACACTACAGTGTTTTTAACTGCTTCTGTTTCACAGGCAAGAAGTGCCAAAAGTGTGAGCAACATAAAAAAAAAAAAAAAACTAAAGTATGCTTCCTGCTTCTCCAAAGCGCTTCCCTGAGAACGTTGGTGCACATAATGTTCCAACTCAAATGAGATTATACCAAACGATATGGCAGCAAAAGTTCAAACAAGGGCAAGAACTGGGATAACGAGACGATAAACAGACTTAAATGGAGAACCTCCCCCCCTTTGATCATCTGCTCAAAGGTAACTCATACCACACTGAAAGGTGATGTTTCACCCTTTTTAGAAAAATTTATGCCTTCTGGTGACAGCACACCAAAAAAGACAATTCATTAAATTTAAGGTCATCTTAGTGCATTACAAGAACAGCAGAGGTAACCAACCCCATTTGCTCTCATTAAAAAACAAAGCTTCACATTTGTTCTTATCATTGCAAAAACTTGAGCTGTTCCACTACTCTGTTCTACCAACACCATGACACTGATTTACCTGGACAAAACATTAATGGAAAAGAACAACCCAAAAAAAGTAAATCTGGTGTTTCCCTAGTAACCCGAAGACACGAGCCTGGTGTTTCCCTAGTGACCTGGAGACACGATTCCCATAAGTACTGGCCTCAAGGGAAAACAGTGGGACTCTCATTGGTTGGGAAAGGTCACATGACTAATTCAGGGGCAGAGCATGTGAATCGGCAGGTGTGTAGTAAAGGTCTTCAAGGCCTGAGACAGATAGGGGTGGGGGGGGGAGGAGGGGGATGAGTGCAGGGGTAAGTCTTTGGCAGGGCGACGGGCTGGTTCTCAGGCTAGGGAGGAGAAAGGGCCCGGCAGGAAGCCGTTGGGAGTATCGTCCTTCTTGCTTTCGAGCGAGAAGGGCGGGATGCGGACGTCGAAGAAGGTGGCGTTGGGCCTCTCGAAGCGGTACGAACCCCTGCAGGAGCGAGAGACAACAGGCCACTGTCAGCGCCCGCTGGCCCAGCTCCCCGCCCTTCTCTGCAATATGGGTTTCTTCCCACCACGCAGTGCACACCTGCCACCCTGCATCACGCTTGGACAGGTAGGCCTTCATAACACACTTAAATGGCACACCACAGCAAAAGACCACGCGCTCTACCCATTCACCAAGGCGATGATACACAGGGGTCTGAGGTCGTCTGTTAGCCACCAACAAGTTGCCATCAATTGCATGAATTCAACTCACATTCCTGTCACGGTTTAGCAAGACAAGTACAACTCTGCTCATAAACCCTGAAGGACTTCTTAAATGCAGTCGTGCTTCAACTCTGCCACAGAGAGACAGACACGTGAGGTGCTGTGTTGTCACAAAACTCCCGTATCTACTCATCCCTCACTTCCCCTCCAAAGCAGAAGGGAGAAGTTCCTCTTATCTTCGCACTGTTATTCTAAACAAAATTACCAGTTTCTAAACAAACAGTACTGCATGACACTCGCAGACTTTCCACTTCAAAGCATATCTAGCAATTCCCCTTTTGCATTACAGTCAACACTGTCTACTCTCTCTTTCAGCAGCACTGGGATCACTATGTTTTAAGGCCATTATTTTTAAACATTAATTTAGCATTTTTAATAACTGCAAGAAACATTCCACGGCCAGAAAGACAGCCAGCAGGTAACTGAGGGTGGTTTCTAACACACAAGATTCCTTTAAAGACAAAGTCTGAGCTTACACTAACAAATGGTAAATACGTAACGCATGTGTTAATACAAATCTTACAGTATTGCAAGTTTCTGCAATCTTGTGACATGCTCCAAATAATATTGCTACTTAACTGTACACAGTCAACCCATGAATAACCAGAACCACAAAAGTGGAAGGGTGACAGCAGTGTCCCAGGACAAGCACCGGGACCTGTAGAACAAGTAGCACGTTATCACAAAACGGAGTGAGCGTTCACAGCAAGCATTCTGAACCAATGCATGTGACGGCCACATGGTCCAAAACACATAAGCACACGCTGAGTAAACTGCAGCGGTCCCACACGGCCGGCAGGACTTTGGTGGAATGATACAGGACGACTCGCACATCTCACACACACCAGGTCAGCAGCAGGGTCCCCACTGGCGGAAGTAACCGGTACATTCACTACAGGCTAACACAGCTGATCAGAGTCAACTGAACACAATAAGCGACTATTTCTGTTTCAACGAATCAGAAGCATTAAATGGTTCCGTGGAACTATTACACAAAAAAGCAAGAGCACCCAATACACTTACAGGCGGGATCAAATATAAAACAATCCACAAAGTACTATGAATAAGGCGTCTAATATTTTAAGTTGTAAGTTATATTTGCCAGTTGGAGTTTCCTAGGGTGAGTTGTGTGTACAAAACATCAACATTCAGTCACACAGGGCCAACACACCCAATCGTGCCAAGGGATTTGGTATTTAAGAGGGATGCTGTTCCAAACAACACATCACATGAACGCCTTTGGGCTGTTGGTCTGCATTCAGAAACTACAAACCATGTTTCAGATTCTTGGATCTGTTCAAAGAGCATGGTTCAATTGTCACAGAGCCAGAAGACCATTACACTGTGAAACAAACAGCTCCGCTCAGTCAGCCCTCATTATCAAACGCTTCTCTTCCAAATTCTTATTTCTCCACCGTCGGACAACCCTGATATATGTAACACAAATAAAAGCCCTGAGCTTAAACATCAGCTGATTCATCGTTTCAGGAGAATATAACGCTCATCTGTGGGGGGAAAAAAAAAGTCTGAAATATTTAAGAAAATTTTTTCTAAGAAAACACAAAAACTTTCACACACAAACACACAAAAAAAAAAAAAAACAATGACAAAGGGTGTTTGTCTGGGGAAGGAGTGAAAGACGGAGTTGGGTGACGTAATGGGTGTGATGTCACGGGGGTCCCATGCTGTGTGCGTCACATGACCTACCACATGTGCCCACTTGGCGCTTGCAGGGACACGTGGCTGCTGTACTGAAACGCAGGCTGCTCCTTGGACAGCACTGGCTCCTGCGGAAGAACACACACACACCTTCCGGTTAGAGCAACATACTTTCCATCAGGATCAATAAAGTCTGTGTCAATGCAACACAGTAGTAACATTCACAATACGCCAAAAACAACACAAAAAAGTCAACAAGCTAATTTTTTTTTTTACTGGCACAAAGCATGTTGTGTTCTTAAGGGGAGGGGGAACAGAGGGGGGCAGATCCACTGACCCGGCCTACGACTCCCCGCCCGCGCACTGTCTCCAGCGTGCCTGACAGGCTGAAGATCCTCCAGTGTCTCTCTCGCAGCTGCACTACCTCCGTGCCCATGTTCTCTAGGCGTATACAGTAGCGCCACTGCGGAAAGGCCGGCATGCGGTCAGCATGCGGTGCGTTTATCCCCACACACACACACACGCACACGCACACGCACACGCACACACCTCAGCAGTGCACCTTATCCTCTGCCAATGCATTTTGCAGAAAATACACCAACATTAAACTAAGGTTCTGTTTAAAACGTAACCGGCTGTGTTAGTGACAGACCAACACGAGGCTCAGGTCACGTTCACAGGACAGAGCACAGGTACTTTTAGATTAAACAGGCCTTGCTCACAATTACTTAAGAAAAAGGAACTGAGCCCAAACATTCATGCAGTGACTACATTAACACTGAACAATTAAAGAAAGCCGTACTTACCCAGTACACATGGGAATTCTGAGCCTCCTGATGTGTATAAAAAAAAAAAAAAAAAAAAAAAACCCTCATATTAACATATACAGTGCAAACATTAACCACCTACCCCGATTATGACACTTTTGTTTAACGTTCTACTGGACAGCCATGATAGAAACAATGACACACAAAAAATAAACTGCAGTAGCATTAATGTTCGCATTTAAACATTTTATAAATATTGTGAGAACAAGAGGAAATTAAAAGAAGCATTCAGCAGTCAGTCAGTCACACACTTCCTACATCAGGAAATCTGTTTCCATGGGAGGGGCTGAGACGGGCATTTGACTAGAGTAGAATCATTGCGGTGGACAGAGGTGACCTTCACCTTAAAAATTACCGCTAACCCCATAGTGCCATAGCAACCTGCCAGCACCTCACCCGCATGCCCATGTAGAAAGGGATGACGGTCACACGGATGTTCTCTGTGGTCTCGCGGTGCACATCCGACAGCTCCAGCCATGGGTGGTTCTTCTCCTGCCAGGCCCGAAGTGTGTCACGTGCCACAAAGGGGGGCACTGTGGGATCAGTCCAAAGTGGGGTCACACATTAAGTACTGTAACCACCCAGACTCCAACAACATGAACTGACCAGCCTGCGTCCATCTCAGGCTACAAACGCAGCGTAAGGCACGGTATAACAGAACACACACAGGTAACCTGAGTTTCATGCATTTGGACCAATACCAGGAAACCCACACACACACACACACACACACACACACACACACAGACACAGACCCTGAACATGTGAGATAAACAGTAACAGCTCAGTGACAGTGTTGATGACAAAAGCAGTCATTGGTTTTACACCTTCACATCATGTTAGTGTGGCACACCGGCAGGCGGGGGCAAGGAGGGCATTTCCAGAGCCCATACCTCTGGAGGGGTTGTACATCAGGAAGCGTTCAAACAGCTCATGCTGGATGGGCAACTGGTCAGTGGAAGTATATGGCAGAATGTCCTCGTGGCTAACGTAGTCCAGGCCTGAGGAGGAGAACACATGGAGGGGTGGTTAGCAAATGAAAACGGGGAAGTGACAGAGCACAAGGACAGCGGCTGCAGGGGAGTAAGTTTGGACTGGGTCTCATACCTGGGATCGCATAGAGTGCCCTGCTGTCGTCGTGATTGGCCAAGAAGGTGACCGCTTCCGTCTGGGACCTCTGAGACTGAACAGGAGGATGAGCTAATCTGTCACGTCACATTTCCCAGAATGTACTACAACTTGTTTGCCTTTTCTTTTTAAAATTTACAAATTACGTACAAGGAATTTAAAAAAACATTCATTAATTTATTGGCTTATCATTTATGATGAACAAAGTTGCATGTGGCGTGGAGCCAATACAGTAATGGGACACAAAAAGAAAAACGAGAAAGTACACCCAGAAACATTAATAGCCACACACTTCATGTAAACACACTCAGTGTAGCAGCAGAAAACCGTGGGCCAAGGCCGACGAAATCAGAGACAACTCACTATGTGTGGACAGTCCCGCGTGTCGATGAGGACCTGGTAGTACGTGTGGGTCTTCCCCTTCACCTCCTTTGACCCGTGGGCACCAGGGGGATCTGACTTGCTACATGGATAAACAGAAGCAAATGGACACTAGGGGAAATATCCTGAAACACAGAGGTCAATGCAGATAAAATCCACCACAGTAATAAACATATCCACCCAAATCCTTCTTAACCTGGGCCGTTTAAAATCCCTCATGGCACAAGATCACCAACTTTCAGTTTTATGGTCTGTTCTGTGGACTTTAAATAATACCCTGTTCTCAATGCATGTCATGACAAACAAACCAGCTACTCAACCGAACGGTGAAACAGACGCAAAAGATGAAATGCAGAGCTGTGCACAGTGGCTAACTGGTACCAGCGTTCGGGTTTGACTTAATGAGTTTCCACTTAATCAGTGTTTGGGCAGCGCAGAAAAGCAACGTGTCAACGTGTGAGTGAGCACCTCTCGGAGGTAGGGGGCGTGACGTCACGGTCGTAGAGGCGGGCGTGCCACGGGAACAACACGACGCCTCTGTATCCAAACACACTGTGCAGGAAGAGCTGAGAGAGAGAGTGAGAGCGAGAGAGAGAGGGCATCCTGCATCATCTGATAGCCCAGGTTCCACATCCTGGCACTGAGCTCAACGACCCATTTTCATTTAATGGCACATCGTCTCTAAAGCAGCACAGCTTCAACGATAATGGACTTCGAGGCTGGGTGTAGCAGCGATCCACACTTTCTCTCCTCTGCACTCATGCTAAAGCAGCTCAGAGTCAGTGTGGAGCAACAGTGTTACCTGACCCACCACTCTGACCAAGAAACTGCCAATCAAGAAAATCCAGTGTTGCCAACAGCAGTGCTCGCGTACACACATGGCAGTAAACAAACCTGGCATTAACCAAGATCATATACTCAACAAGAAAATGACATATGCTAAATGTGAAGCGGGGTGTGTTTATAAATCTGGTGGCATTAGAGCAAACTAAAGCTACATATAGTAGTGCTGATGAGACATAAAGAGCAACTCCTTACCTGTCCCGTTTCATATTTCCCATGTTGCTTTGGGGCCTCAAACACTCCCACTGTCTCCAAGACTTTACCCTCTGGCCTGTTACTGCCCAGGACAGGAGGCAGCAGGTAACACACAAACACACACAAGAATCAACCATTGCAACACTCTTAAAACTGCAAAGATGATAAACTGACTACATGGCATCCAAACATTGTAATTAAACAAGTCCTCTTGTGTGGAGCACAATAGCCAAAGAAAACACCATCAGAAAACTCTGAAAAGATACTGTATTTTCATTTTAAAATGCAAATTCCAATAAGTGAGGGGCTCTAAATCATTTATAATTCTGTCTGGAAACTGCCAATAAAGTTTTTTAATTACATTCCATAGTTTCTAGTACTGCATTCTAGAGGGAATCCAGTTGTTCATACACAAGATAAGGTGTGTATGACCGTCCAGGGTGTGCAGTTAAATTAGTATTATAACTATTAAAGAGTTTATTATAATGCAGAAAATATTCCACAGGTTCAACTATAAACAGCCCAGTGACTTGTGCCGTACTTTAGTAAAAACGTGATGTTACATAAACTGAAGACGTTCACAGCTGCTCTACTCCGGACTGTAACATGAGGGGGAGTGGGCACGCGCGCGCGCGCGCGCGCACACACACACACACACACACACACACAACAGGTTTATTGGAATCTGCGCCTAAAGACACTTCTCACACACGTGAACCTTAAAGCAACCGGGCAGCTAGAGGGACGTGTGTAACAGCACAGATCCCGCAGGATAGGAGTTACAAACTGCAACGATACACATTTTTTCGCAAACACTTAAATCGTTTAGTAAGAACAGGTCCTAATGTCAAATGCATACAAATATAATGTTGTTACACGTACATGGGGAAATAAGGGGAAAGAACAGAATGGATGAGCATTATACACCAATAACGATTAATATGCCCCCTAGTGCTATTAGTGTTAAAATAAGGCGCACTGTTATTAATACATTAATGACAATCGCTAGTTATCTACATCTACATGAAGAGCAAATTGCTCGATTTGATATTTTCAGCTTTGACGCAAACCATAAATGATGCCCGTGCATGTTTCCGCACAGCTCCGGGCTTGCAGAGCATAACGGCACACAAGACAACCGACCTTGCGCCGTTGCAAAACAACTCGCGTTATGCAACAAGCCTCCAAAAGACATGGAAATCCGCGTATTCTTAACATTTCCTATATGGCTGTTACAACACACAGTCAATCGATTTGCAGCTTCGCACGACACAAAGCCCCACAACACAAAATGCAATTTCCGATGCGAGTGCATGGAAAACAAACACATGGGGCATGGTGACGGCCAGTCGAGGCGGCAGCGCTGCTGAGCAGCCAAAGCGCGACTTCTTACCGTGACGACAGGAACCGGACCTGGGGGCCGCAAAAAAGTCTACAGGACAAGCTGCACGGCGGCGAGTGCCTGTACTGTTCCTGTCTGCCGCCCAAGTCCACCGTTAACACCCGAAGAGCATGCTTTCGGCTGTATTTACTGACCGCAGCCAACAGCCCTTGCCGTAACACACAAGCCGCCATCTTTGTTTGGCCGTTCTGCGTCAGAGCCTAATCTGGGTACGTAGCGCTGGTGCATGCTGGGAAATGGGACACGTGTTCTATAGATAGCGTTGGTGAGGAACATCTGCTGATCTAGAGGTCGGACTGGCGCAGCTGGCATCGCAGTGCTGTCTGCTTATGGTCATATAATCATGTCTATGATGTTCCCCTTACCTGTGTCTCATGCATGTTGTTTTTCCCCTTGTATATAATTTGTAATTGTATTTTGAAACTATGGTTTCAAAATCAGTGTCTACTCTGTATTACTGTATTGTGTGTTTGTAACCCTGTATTGTGTTACTCATGTCTTTATTGTATTTTATTCATTACTGTATTTTATTTATTATTTAAAATAAAAATTTCTTTGTTTGGAATATCCGCCGGAATGATGAGGGATGAATACCCAGTAGTAAATTCATTCTGGAGAGATGTTTCTGACCGGTACATAAAATAAAAAAATGTATTTATTTATTTATTCTCAGTAAAGTGTTGTTCAGTGGCAACTGGGCTTTCTTCAGACGCTATTTCGGGTGAGGTGAAACGTTTTCAGGATTTCAAGCAAGCCCAGTTGCCACTGAACAACACTTGAGATCATATAATCACATAATCCTTTTTTTTTTTGCATTGTATAATTTTAGAGTGGCAAACCAGCAAGTTAGCCACGGACTTCACTGGGTCCTCCTCTCTTTGCCTCTTCTGGTTCTGCTTAGCGTTCTATTTGAAAATATATTCATGTTAGTTTAACTGAATGGAAACTATTTCACTTTTATACTTTGTGTAATTTTAATTGTATTTATTCTACTATGGCAAATAAATACATTAGACAAACAGCTGGGTTATTTAAATCTGAAATGCAAACAGTTGTACTAAATGCAGCCTACATTAGCGGTGTGTTTTCGGTTTGGGAATGGAAATAAAATACGAGACGTTATGCCAAATTTCTTGCGGAGGACACAGATGACATAACAGTTCAATACTGTATGATGAAACGAAACGACTGTTAAAAAGGTGTGCAATTAAATTGGGCAGCCCAAAAAAACCCTCCCCCTGGCGGCCAGTGGGTCACTGTATGTAACAATAAAGGAATTTAAGGAGGAAAACTGTATCTCAATTTCCATTGTCTGACTACCGACTCAAAGACATTCGGTGACATGATAATACAGTATTGAGTTGTGTGACAGAACTCCCGTTTTTTATGTTGTGTACCCAAAATAATATTTCAAAGTAATTTCACCAGGTTTCAAAGGGTTTTCAATAAGTGAACCTTTGATGTATTAAAAAAAACTGGCATCTGTGCCATTTTAGTAAATTAGTTTCCATCAGATAGACAGCAAGGACCAGACACTGAATATAATGTTCACTTTAATAAAAAAAGAAAAAAAAAGACTGTGCCTTGTTGTGTGTTTCATTTACAGTGGACAACTGCATCCATGCTCAAGACACTGACCATCCTACCACCCCCGGTGTAGGATTGTTTTGGACAAATGTTTCTTAGCTATTACAATGATTTACATTATAACTTTCAAGGCATTGTTTTTTCCCAGTTTTCTTTGCAGCATTTTGTGTGTGCCAGAGTCTGAGTCTGAAGTTATCAAAATCTAAAAAGCTAACGGCACCTTAAAACTAAAAAAAAAAAAAAAAAAAATTCTATTTCTTAGAGGAACAGTATAAAGGTGATAGCTATTAAGGTGGCTGGTATAGAAACCTGAGGACCCAGGCATGGCTCTGTTGATTCAGGAGTTCACATGACAAAGTCAAGGCCTGGAGAAGCCTCACTATCATGTTGTGTTTCTTTATTTAAATTATTAATGTGTCCATACATTACAGATCACATCACATCAGTTAAGGGGGAGGAGTCACATCTGGACTGCAACAAAAAGAATCACTCAAAAAACTGAGATTTGGCAGCAGGATTAGGATTTTTCTTTTTTAATTTAAAGATTACTTGGCATTAGGGTTTAATATGATATGCCAGGATCACTGTTCAGCAAGTTGATCGAACTGTAGCGGCTTCTGACCCACTGTATTGTAATGACTTATGTGTAATACAGCACAAAGGATGTTAAATCCAGCCCGATTTAAACATCTGATAAGAGCATGATTCCTGTTTTAATTTATTTTTTCTTTCTTAATATTTGTTTTTTTATCCTGAAAAAAATAATAAAAATATATTTATTGTATTGGAAAAAATCTGAAGTATAATTATTAGTTACTTTGTCCATGCAAGAAGGCAGTTGATAGATTCTTGAAAGATTAAACAACCGATGCCACTCAGAAGGATTTACATTGTTGTGTTACCAATTGACTGACAGTTATGTCTATGAGGTATGAACTGACTTAATGCCAATAAGTTCTATTAACCGTATATGACAACAATTCAACTACATTTTTATTTATAGTGAAAACCATTATTCATTTATTCCTGCACAATTTCTCAATATAAAATAAACTCACAATAATTTTAAATTAGCTACATATTTTGGGGGGTTTTCTTGGAGGATATATTAATGTAAAACAAATAAATTAATTAAAACTTGTCATCCAGTCTCCTGAAATACAAATAAACACATATAGTTTTCAACAAAGACAAATACAATGCAATGTTTTTACATAACGATAAATATTAACTTACTGTAGAAAGGCATTTCATGTATGTAAAACCTTTACAAAGATATTAGTTTTGTCATTTAAATCTGTATATTGCTGTAGCTATTTATCCACTCCTAAAAACACATAATCAAAACAGCTGCAGAAGCAGATCCTTTCTGTCTTGTCATGTGAATGTTCAGGAAGCTTAGCTGCGGCACAGGTCCCCCTGTACACATGCAGTATACAGAACTTAACTGAGGTACAGCCCACTGCATGCCCCCCCAGGCTGCATACAGGAATGGATGGGTGTATAGTCCTGACACCCATAGGCATGAGGTGGTGTCATTGCTGGGGTTAGCATCTCAGTGACCACAAGCGCACAGGGCTGCGTCCCAGCCTTGATGTGGAAAGTGAAGACAGCATGTGGGAGCAAATGAGGCCTAAGCTTCATAGGGTTAGTCCAGGCTGGTATGGCGTGGGGCGGCCGAGGTCAGCGAAAGGCATCAGAACTCCAGCAGGTTTGTGACAACAGCTGCGTTATATATCAAGTCAGAGATGTATCCCAGCGAGGTGTGTGGTCCAGTCTGACAGTCCTGCTGCATGTTCCAGTACACGTGCTGCTGCTGTGTGTGAACCACCTGGTCCGAAGAGCTATGGCTACTCCTCACCGGGGCAACTGGGTAGAGCTGGGCCCTAGGATGTCTATGCCCAGAGGTGTGCCCTGGGGTGCCTATCTGAGAAACATCAGCCCACTCTTCCCAAGTGGGGTGGCCTGATTTCTGAATGACTGCAGGGTGTCCTGGCTGGGGGTGCTGCTGATCCTCCCATAGCAAGGCCTGGGGATGGTTAGGAGAGGTTGTGGTGGGACAAGAACCAGGGCCATTGTGCTGCCCCACCACATCAGAGCTGCACTGCCAGTTGCCATTTCCCCAGCACATATTGGGTGAACCAACTCCAGGTGATTTGGCAGGGGTGAAGGTGAGGCCTGGAGCATTGTAGTCAGGTGTGGTAATATGGTTTGTTCCCACTGGTTTTCCTGGGCTTCTTCTTACTGGTCTACTAAGTTTGCCACTTTTTATGCTCCTAGCTCTTCTGTTCTGGAACCATACCTGTTAATCAAAGACCTAATTAATTTGGGTTTTGAAAGATCTGAAATTGGTAATGACTATGGATGTTTTTCTCCAGTTGTTAATATAAATGTTTACTGCTCAGCACTTACCTGAATTTTGCTCTCTGGTAGGTGTGTGAGCGCGGCAAGTCTTTCCCGTAACGTTATATCGGGGTATGGGGTCGCTACGAAGGCTCGCTCCAGTTCCGAAAGCTGCGCGCGACTGAAAATGGTCCTTTTCCTTTTTCTCTGACCCTCCGAAACAGCCGTAATTGCTGCTCTGTCTGGTTTGAGGGATGTCGCTGTAGGACCGCTCACCTCCTCTGTTGCCGAAAAAAATACTTTTAGAGTTGTTAAATTTGAATGGCAATAATTCTTTGCATGAAAATTAAATATATATAGGCTACATTTAAATTGTTAATTGACTATTATTTCACATGGTCTCTATTAGATATACTTAAAAACAGAAAGGTACCTACATCATCACAAACATAAAAATGACATATCTTGTTACAAAAAATATAAAGAAATACTTCGTAGCGCAATTAATTAACATCTCATTACCTTTAAACCGAGGTTCACCAGTAGGGAGTTCAAAATCTATGTTCTTTTCATCCGCCAGTTTCTGAGTAATGAAAAATCCGGAGTCCAAAAAGAATTCCATACCTCCGTTAAATAAACCTTTGGCAGTTGTTGTATGAAATCAGGTTTATTATGGGGAAATGTAGCTGCCGCAGAGTGCAGGTATTACTTACTTCAAAAATCAGGTGTCGGTTTGGCTGAGATTGGCCAGGTCTCCTTCTTATATCCGCCCTCAGTGATGCCCACCTCCCTATCCTAGAAGAGTGTCCACCAGTTTCTCTCACTTTCAGGTGTCGCCCGAAATGCCCACGTGTGACGTACGGCGAGCAACTACAGCGCGAGGGAAGTGGGAGCCCCTTTGATCCTCCTGCTGTCTGACACTCCGCGCGACAGTCAGACAGATCAGAGATTCCCTTCTAAGTCGCACTTTCTTTGTAGCTAATGGCCTTGGTCAGCCAGGAAGAGGGTGGTGAGGATGTAGGCTGTCAACACATCTCCCGCTATTTCGTTATTTATCATACAAGCTCATTAGTGGTGGTTCCTTTCTATATTGCCCAGCATCCAATAATTAATAATTTATCTTTTATACCACAACATGTTTTCAATGTCATTATCTTTCATAATAAAACGCCTTGGTTTTGTAAAAATAAATTCATGGAATATATGTAATGCCAAATAGTGTTTGATCAAATCTGTACCATAATATCAAAACTGAAGGCCACTAAATCATGTCGGTTTTGAACTTTGTAGTTTGTAAATCAGGCCTTGTCTTGTAATTGTTCAATCAATAAGCATCAGTTTCCTGTAAAAGGGAAGTTGTCAAAAAGCACTTAACTGTGGATTTTAACAGAGGGGTTTAAAAAAACCGGAAGTTTCCAGCCCGGTAAACATGAAAAGCGGACCTGGAGACGCATTCGATAATTCGGGGAAATAGTCCGTACAAAACTGCAGAGCAGCACAAACCACGTGCCGCATTTTACATTGGTATATTTTCAAGAGGTATATAGACTTAACAAATAATGTGCCATAATAAATCTCTTTCTCAGTTTTGACATTTTAATATCAAGGATCAAATTATGCTCAAATATCAGAGATGATATTGTGCGGATTTGCACGGAGAACAGCAGTGCATAACTAATCTGAGCCTAGATTAGTTCGGTAATCTGGGTGTTTTTGAATTTCGCCGTTTCCGCAACTTTGGAATGAATGCATCAGAATCTCATGTGAACATTAAGAAGCATAATAATTCAAAGTGCTGATAGCTACGTATTGTGTTCTATTAAAGTCTGAAATGACAGACCTTTTAAAAAGTTTGTAGTTTCTCCCTTTTAAGAGGAAGGTCCGGTCCTCGAGTTAAAGGCAGGATGCCCTCTCCTGTTCATTTACATTACAAAAGCGCGATCTGATGTCTGGCAATACACACAAATCTGTCCATGGCGAATTCCGGCAACTTTGATGTGGATTGGTAACTTAGTTATTTTAAAAACAGTTGGAACACTTTCCTTTTCAATGAGTCGTCATCATAAGATGAAAGCGTGTCTTTCAAAGTATAGGTACGAAACTGAGCGGTAAAATTTTAAAAGTGTAGTAGATGGGAGCGTTATATTATAAATATCCTGTAGGGGACCCGATAGACTATAAATAGCAGTTCGGATACTTGTTCAGGCTAGTTTTGTAAGGTAGTAAGTAGTTAGTGTATATATGTATATTAGTTGTAAGGTTGCAAGGGTTCACTAAAAGAGTTTAGTACCACTTCATGTCTGCGCGTCCTTCATTGACAAGGATATCACAAAAAGTGATGTTGTATATTCTTGCACATCACCTGTCTTAGTTGAGTAATTATATTCTGTAATTGCAACACTCTAAAAAAAAAAGATGTGGTTGGTTTAAATTTAGACATCACAGCCATGCAGAACACACGCCATAAGCAAAAATAAAGTTGAAGGGAAGTAGTAAATTAATGGTCCAGTTGCTATAGCGGGTGTGAACGACGCGTTCGGCGCGTGTGGATTGTCAAAACCGAGGGGTCCTTTGGCAATAACATAACGTGAGAAATAGTCTGGGGGTCAGGAAGAGGCAGCTACGGGTGGAATACACAGGCAAAAAAAAGGAACAGTGCGCAATCCGCATGCGCAGACCAAATAGAGGAGCACAAACAATTCCACTGTTTGTATTACATATTAAATCAGGCGTGCCACTCGTGCTTGCAATCTAACACGAGCGTTTAAAGGCTGGCCTTACCCTGTGTTAATTTCGACAGACTGGCGTTATGAGTACAATTTTTTTGCTTTGTGGGGTAAAAACTTTAATATGCTGCACCCCAGGCGATTGATTTTATCATCGTAATAAGCCTTAACGTTACAATTTTTAGATAACATATAAAAAAAACTCAATATGTATCATTATTCTCCTTTGTTTTGGACGCGGTAAAATGTTTATATGGAATATCAATATTATATATTATATGATGAGGCCAGTGTCGTCTTTAGGTGTTCCAACTGTAGTGGTTACTAAGGTACCAACCTCACCACGCCTACCGCCCCTTTTCGGCAAGTGATTACGTCAGGCACTTCGCGCAGCTGACTCCTCTGTTACGACTGATATTAAAGTTCCTGGTTTCGGGGTTTATTAATTAAACTCTCGCCTCTCGCATTTATTTCACTCAAAACTCCTACACAGCAACACACTTATGAATTAGTCACATTTGATTGTCACTGTAGTTACCTGATCACCTCCCAACACTTTTGAACGGCTCGTCGTGTTTACTGACCTTAATAAACGAGACGCAATTACGAAAATACTGCACGTGTATTAACTTTTACGATTATACTAAACGGCCGGCAGGGGGCGGAATTTGGACGCATGAAGGTGTTCGAGCTTTTGCTGGCCAGTGTGCTGTACCGTACTGCAGCTGTTTCTTAGGAGTGAAGTGTTTTATATTGCGATGTAAAAATATATGACAAAGCATAGAACATGTAAATATAGGTGTCTTTATTTGTTTTTTTTATCATTCTTTCACAGCAGTATTTAAGGAAAAAAAAAAAGATTCTATCCATAAAGCACACTTTATTCGTTGGTTGGACTAGTTCTCAGTTTTCAACCAGGCCTAGTCTACGTGTGCTCACACACATTCTGTTGGGCATGCGCACGCATACTTAAAGCTGCGAACGGACAGCAAGTGAGGTGTGCGAGAAATATTCGCGACTTTCCACGAAGGCACTGCCTCTAAAAAACAAAGACTAGCTTTGGTATGACACTGTCCGCTACAGCATAATGTTAGTTTTCAGAACGAGTCTCTGTCTACAGTGTGAGGGAAGCGGTGGACACAGGCACTTTGGTGACGTTTACATGTGGATCACTTCAACTACAGTGTCGCAAATGTATGAGGCACCCGTGAAAAACATCTAAAACAGCAATAAAAACAATTAACAAAAAAGTGAAACTAAAATAAAATAAGCAACAACCCACACATCTTCTCCACATGACTATGGTCTCCCTTTAAAGGATTTGCTACAGTTAATGTCATAAAATGTCTGAGAGTAATGGTACACTGCCTTCATGCCCCATGGAGTGGATCTGGTGACCTCTTGGCTGCACGAGCACTGGCATCAATACTTTCTGAGGAATTTTCCTCCTGCCACTAGGTGTCTCCCTGCACAGATCACCAGGCTTGTTCCAGGTTTTCTTGGTCCCCCAATGCAGCTGCTTCTATGGTGGAGTTGGATGTCTGGCCTTTCAGTCAGGTCCATTAGGTCAGGTGCGTAGAGCTGTAGGCGTGGCTCAGACATGGACATGGGTCCTAGATAGGGGACTGTGGTGAGCTTAGCTTTAGCAGCATGGATTGTGGGGATCCTCTCTCCAGGAAGATTCTGCACTGTAGACTTTCCCAAGGCAGTGGTGCACTAGTCCTCCCAGACCTCTTAGATGTGCCAGTCGAGTGCAGCCATGGTACTAGCTGCAAGGCAGGCTGTGTCTCAAAGATACTGGGATGCTCCTGAGTGGGCGGAGCTTGTGGTTGTGATGAAATACGCGAGGAGGAAAGTGGCAAAGGGAGGGGTGCCGACCACTATGTGCAGGAGGGTATCCAGCCCTCATTCGAATCTACGCAGATGGTTGTACATGGACTGCACGTAGGTGAAAACGCACATGGGGTCAGGTTTGCGGCCCATCACCATCATGTCCTCCACCTCGATGAGACGGTCGCAGCCTGCCTTCGCCCTGAGATGGGAAGGAGGGGAAAAGAAGATGTGTGTAAAAGCCAGTAAGAAAGTCCAAGAGACCAATAGGCTTCTTGGCCTCTCAACCTGGGTGAGTATCGCCTGCCTCTGCGCAGGTCATCTGCCCCCCGTAACCTTCATAACCATGACGATCATCACTTCCTTCTACACTTCCCAAACCACAGTCAATGCCACATATGCTAATGGAACATGTCCTGTTGTTTCTGCCTGAGCAGCCAGAAGGATCTCTGCTCTCTTCCTCACATGTTAATTTGCCACCAGAACAGATTGACAGTCAGTGAGTAATATAGAATAGCTTACAAGTGTCTAATTGTACAAGCAAAAGGTTTATGTACAACACAAATAATACATAACCAAAGATGTTATTTTGAAATGATTACTTAGGGAAGGAATTTCCCTTTACATCTCTAGGAATGTAAAGATTCTCTTTGATCTGTTAAAGCTGAAGGAAAACAGGTGTAATTCCCATAATATCTGGAATATCTGAAATGTTTCAAAACACAACAAAAGTCGGCTTTCTTAGACTGCAGCTGGAAAGCTGGAAGCATGCATGGTCATGTAGGGCGTGGGGTGAATGTGCATCAAACACCTGCCACATGGGAAACGGGCATCGATGCAACCCACTTACTCAGCAGTGCCAAAGGCCACCTCGAAGTTGTGTCTGCGGTCAGCGGGAGTCAGCTCGTTGTAATCAAATTCTGTGGGGAAGAAGGAGTGGACCAGGGCGCAGAAGGCCAATCCATCACTCCAGCTGGATGAGAAGTTCTGGATGTCAATGTTCTGCAGAGAGACACGACAACAAACAATGACATCGGTAGTTCGACAGACATGCTGGAGTTTTTACGCTAATCACACTGTGCAGCTGGGTGTTTTACTATCAGTGTTAGCTGTCTGTTTCAGCAGAGGCCCTGATGAAGTTTGCTTGGATACATCCTTCAGTGCTATGACCTTTAATGACCTCATGGTGTTATGTGAGCAGACAGATACACATACATTATTCACCATTTTATTTTGTTTCAGACAAATTCAGGTCAGGTCTCTTTGTGAAGATTAGTCTGCCACAGATTACGTGAGTTTACCACACAGGATTTTAACCTGTAGTTTTTTCATATCACGTTTCACAGACTGATGCAAGGTATGCATACATTTTAAAAGCTAACAGTTAACTAGCATTTGAAAGCAATATACTGGAAACAGTATGCATGACTGGGATTAAAGTCATACGACAGACATGGGAGACTGGGCTGTGAAATAGCCTTGAAAACAGACAAGGTTTTCATGAAACTCTTTTCTTATAGCCATCTACTGATGACCAGCCATAATGGAGGGAAAATTGCTCAGTCTGGCGTCTTGACCTTCTTGTCACTTCCGGTGTGAATCTGACATATATTTATGTTGCTTGGCAAACTGACTCCTCCATAATTAGAGTGGCCTTTGCCTAACAACCCTCATTTCACATGTCAGGTCAGGGTCCCCTGTACTTCAGCTGAGAGACTCAGTCTGGGTCCCTGTACTACAGCGACTCAATCTGGGTCCCCTATATTACAGCTGAGAGACTCAGTCTGGGTCCCCTATATTACAGCTGAGAGACTCAGTCTGTGTCCCTGTACTATAGCGACTCAGCAGTGCAGCTGGTTTCCATTTCAGCCTTGGCTGGGTCAGGCTGCATTTAACCTGAGCCACGTGGAACAGCTGCAACAGGAGAGTGGGATTTCCAGTACAACACACACACACACACACGCACGCGCGCACGCACACACACACGCACGCACGCACACACACGTACGCACACGCACACACACGCATGCGCACGCACGCTCACACACACACACTTACACAGAAACAATTGTGCCACAATCTTTCTAGGGATCCCTAAGTAATTAAAAATGTAATGATTTCAAACCTAGTTAACAGAATTGTTACCCAATTTCTAATTTATCAAAAAGTAATTTAAAAACATATTCCATGTCTTTCTCATAATTTTCCAGAATGGTAGATGCACACACACACACACACACACACACACACGCTTGCATACATTGAGATGGATAAAGGAACACTGCTGCAGAAATCAACCGCAACAGATGAATAAATGGTTCAATATCTAAAAGGTTTTTACAGCTGTTTATACGTCATGTATACACCTTATCCCTTATACCTGTAACTCCCTGGCACCTCCAAAATAATTTCAACCAAATTTTTGTGGTTGTAGAGAACAAAACCTTCTGCTTTCAAGAGCAGAATGTACTTCTTTGTCTCTGGGCAGGTGAGAGCTCACCTGGTACCCAATGGTTTTTGACCGACACCACTCTAGAAGAATCTGCTTAATGCTGCTGGCGCTGGACACTCCAAAGCTCTGTGACCGCTTCAGTTTGGGTTTGGAGTCCAGGGGCTTGGTTCTGGGGAGAGGAATGGGTACAGGGGTCAACTTTCAGCCAATCAGAGAGGAGGGGATTGAAATAAATAGGTAAAAAGTAGGAAGACTGAGCTGGAGTGCAGAACAGCAAATGTAAAATAAACTACAAGGAACAGAGTAGAGCATCGTCAAGGGGTTGGCTGTAAGCCGAGGGGCATACTTGTTTGGGTCGGAGTCCAGCCTCTCAAACATTGAGCGACGCGCTTGTGCTCCAGTGGTGCGCGGCAGTGTCTGTGACCTCACCAGCTCCCGCCTCTTCTCCATACCTCTGCCAAAGGATATCTCCCCGCCCAGGTCCACAGCTCTGCAAAAGGAAGAGAATGAAGGTCTTCTACCAGTTTAACATGAATAAACTATGAGTAAATTGGAATTGTTAGCATTACCCTTCTAGCTAGATTTTCCTGGAAATTCTTGGTGGTTTATAGTTTAGTTAATTTCACGTTTACATCATGGTATTCTGTCTCATCTTCACCCACCCATTTCTGTGCTTCTCACCTGTCTGTGGTAGATGCTGAGCTGAGGGGTGTAACAGGGGAGTATGTCACTGACTTGGAAGACATTGATGAACCCCTGTCTGAAGAGCAATGTGAAAAGGTGGTCAACACCTGCAGCTGAAGGTGAAAGAAGAAAGACACAAAGAGCAAAGGGCTGTGAGGAGCTGCACAACCAAGAAAACTGACTGGGCTCACCGGCAATACGAGGAGACCCCATCGTTCTCATAGAGCTTGGTGTCCAGGTCTTTGCAGCAGGTGCTGGAACAGAAGAAGTGCAGTCAGACAGAAGGAATGACACAAAGGGGAGGTCACAGCACTAGAGGCAGAGCTCAAATCGGCTGCTATTTTCAGACTCCTCTCACCTGTCTGAATGGACGACTCTGCCCCCGACTGACGGGGGGCATCACTCTGACACTGAAGCTCTGTGGGAAATGGTGGCTGGGCTCGGGCCCGGGCAGGGCTGGCCGGCAGCTCCTGGGTCCTCACTGTCATGCTCACAGGAGGTTCAGAAGCCTTGGTTGTGGCCGAGACTGGCAGGTGTGGCCGTGACCTGGCCACAGGGGCTGGGTGCTCCTCAGGAGATTCGCTGATTGGTGACTTTGGCTCCTGGGGCATCACGGGCTTTTCTAATTGTATCAGAAGAGATAGGATAATGCATGAGCAGTTAATGACTTCATTGTAGTACAGATGGTCCCCGAGTTATGATGGTTCGACTTACGATTTTTCGATCTTACGATGACAATAGCGATACGGCAAAACTGAGAAAACATTTTAAGTTTTGCGCAGCAGGGAAACGTTGCAGCGTGTGTGGTACGACAGGTTCGGCCGGGATATACGTGACTCCCACCTTGTGAGACGCCTCACTCTCTCCAGCGATCAACAGAGTTCAGGTGTCTCGGTGTTAGAGCGCATATTTTTTTTAGAGCGTGTATTTGTTTTGTCTCGACTTATAATATTTTGAAGTTACGACGGGGTCATCGGAATGCACCTCCATCGTAAATCGGAGACTACCTGTACCTACAAGAAACGTGCTTTCCATTTTTTAACTCTGCACTTTAGAAATATCAAACCCCCAAAACTAAAGTGGTCTGGTGGCTCAATGACTAGATCATCAGACTGGGATGTCGAAGTCTCCCAGTTCAACACTGGCTAGCTCCCCGGGCACCACATGTGTGAGGCTGCCCACTGCTCCCCCCAAGCAGATGCAGAGAACAAATTCCTTGTATATGACAAACATACTTGGCCATAAACCTGATTCCTTTTCCCTAAATTGTACTCAAAATCTTAATCCACTCCAGAAATGTATGTATGGAGGTGTTTATGGGCAGCAATTATTGTATTGTGAAAACATTATTTAGCATCAGATTAAAGTACTGTCAACATAAAATTAAGTGGCTAAAACGCCAGTCTGCAGGTGGAGCCCTGGGAGCATGAGACCGACACCGTCGGAGCCATGAGGTCAGTGCAGCTGAGTGTTACCCCAGTGTGTGATTGCCTGGATAAGAGAAAGAAAGGCAGCCTACGTCATAGGGGCAGTTATCCTACACAAACCCCAGAGGAATTTACCACAGGACGCCTTGGAAAACAAAACAGCACAGTCTCGTACTGCGTGGTGAATCTCCCACGTTATGCCTTCTAAGGCAAGGCACACAAAATGCAGATTTATTATGTCTTATTGAATTAATGTTCGTTTGTGTTTCTCCTTAGGCTTTGTGTTCTTTTTGAGAGCCAGGACTGGCAGTACAGAGCTGTATACACAACCGTGACAGATACATTACAACAATGACTCTGTGTGTGTCTGTTGGAAGAAGAGAGTTTGACGTCAAAGGTTTGCATCACCATTACGTTGTGGGTTTGTGTTTTACCTACAGTTACTCTGAAATAACTTTCACCAAAATGATTAATGTGTTTTCAAAAATAGCTGACAGATACAACTTATTGATAGAATGATACTTTTGAAATGTGGCAGATTGATTTTCTAGTCAACTTTAATTTTTTTTTTACTGTAGATCTATAATAATTGATTTAGCTTTTAAGTTTAATACTGTTCGAACTGCCAAATCAATGGGCGTAATTTAGCCAAAATGTACGATACTATCATATGTGTCATACCAAAACCATTGCAGAAGGATTGTATGATGACACAACTGTATCATATTAGTCCTACCAATTTCTCAGAGGAAATGATTAGAAGTACAGGTGATTTAAAGGTGCCAAAGCTCCTTAACCGTCTAGCTTTCTGCTGGACAGTGTAGTGACACCCGTCAGCCTTATACCTTGTGTTGTCTGGTGTCCATTCTCCAGCATAGGGCTTGTCGGAGCAGGGTCCACCTCAATGGGCTCTTCTTTCTCTGTGCTCTGCAAAACAAGGAAAACATCATCAGTTGCTTTGCTGTACGTTGGTGTTTGTTTGTATGCGTGTAAATGAACATTTTAGGGCAGCTGCTTTTGTTTCACACATTCCTGGTTTAATAACTCAGTTTTGCAGCCAAAATCATTTTCCTACCAAATTTAACCTTGAGTACAAATTATGTTGTGGCAGGGAAAGCAGGCAGATCCCTGTTCAGCAGTTCAGAGCCATAAGTGAATACTAGCTTCCACATCACCACTGACACATCCACATCACCACTGACACATCCACATTCTCACTGACACATCCACATTCTCACTGACACAACCATATCCTCACTGACACAAACCGCATCCCTAATGGCACATCACATCCTCACTGACACATCCATATCGCCAGCATCACATCCTCACTGACACATCCACATTGTCAAGTCTGCAGTTACAGCTGTGATCTGTCATCTCTGCACTGCATCATCTCAGGTATGGAATGAGGTCATCAACACGTTATGGGTATGGCAGAGTGCATGTGTTGGCACACACAGCATCTCACCATGGCTATCTCTCTCCTCACTCTGATGACTTCAGATAGACCACTGTGGAATAGGCACAGACAGCACGACGCCATCATGTCTCTCAGCGTCATTGGGAAGCCACTGCAGACCAGATGGCGAGTGGAGATCGTTTACTTTCCCTAAAAAGTTTTTCTTTCTCTTCTTGTCCTTCCATCAGCCGAAGATGTTATTGTGTTTGTGAGATTCCCTAAGTGCTGGACCCTGTTCCTCTGACACGCTAAAAATCGGAAGTAAACAGTCAGTAAAATTTGGCTGTTAGCAGTCTTCAAAATGAGTGGCCACAGGAATTGTTTCATTTACAACGTATCAAGGAAGACATATTGGCCTTTCATGTAAGAGAAAAAATAAACTTTTTAACATGAATTTGATGTCCGTGGAAGCAATGTCATCTCTGTAAAAACACAAATAGTATTTAGCACTGATCTCAGCCTGTTCAGGCAGTAAAAAATGTTCATACCGCAAACGTTTAAAGTGACAAAGACAGGTGATTTTAGCTTAAGACCAGGGCTGATGGGAAGTCTGCCCTTTGGTGATAATACTCAGGGTTTGGATGTTATCGTCTCCAGATTACTACCCTTCACTGTAGACTGCACGTCAAAGGATTTTTCCATTTTGCTGGACTCCAATCTCCCATGAAGGCTGCCAGGTGGTGACCCCTGGCCCAGGGTGCAAAGGTGAGGGACATCATATGGGCTGACTAATGGTGAGGACCTTAAAACCATCAGTCCATGAGCAGGGACCGATTTGTGACCTGACACTATGTTAATCACTGGAGCAGTCAACAAGTTGAAACTTGGGGACAAGGATGGACGTGGACTCCCTTATATGTCCACAACTCCAGCAGCTTGACTACAAAAGGCCTCTTGATGCGCTTCACTCTGCACTTCAACAGATCCATCTGCTCATCAAGGGTATTCCTGTTCATCTGTTCTTATCACTCATAACCATTATACCGATATCAGCTCCCAGCACTGACCCAGTGAAGCTAAAGTGGTCAGCTGTGGTATGATAATGACCCGACTGTCCATGGACAGCTCGTCTCTATAGTTAAACCTCCTGCTAGCAGTCTTTGCTGCTGTTGGAATCTCCTGCTTTGTCCCAACGTACATCAGTATGGACACCTCACCAGTAGGTGAAACTCCTGCCCCGGGAGCTCAGTAAATAGACTTGAGAATAAGCAGCAGCTGGGTTATGCCGAAGGCTGGCAATCGTCCAGACAGCAGGCCCATTCGCCCATGCACACACACACACACACATACACATGCACGCCTGCAAGCAGAGACGCATGGAAACGCGCTCATATACACACACGCTCAAAAGAGCAGCAAATTCCCGAGGGAGCGGTGTAGACGGTTCGGGGGTTGTGGGGGGAATCAGTCAAATGACATCACCACCCAAGAATGCCGTTGGGGTGTGTGATTTTTCAGAGAGGGGCTGGAGCAGGGGCCAGGGGTGGGGGTGGGGCAGCGAAGCTGTTAGCAGCTGAATGTCCCAGCAAGACTGGGAGAGCCAGTGAGCTTGGCTGGACATGGACAGTCCTGCAGTGGGACAGGCTGGTGGTGATTGTCATTCAGATGATTCACGACAATGGTCTGGGTCAAGGTTCTCGGGGTGTCTAACCACTGATGGTGATTATTACGTCACCCTCAATCTGCAAGTCCCACCCACCACCCAACAGGTTTGTAGTCGCTGATGGGGTTTACATGGCTGTCATTCATGTTTAAAGAACTTGATCATGAAACCTCCCACAGGTGTTCTGCATAAAAATCCAAGCCCATGAAGAGACATGCTCACAATTCCTTAAAAAAAAAAAAACGCACGCACGCACGCACGCACGCACACACGCACACACGCACACACACGCAAATGTTTGCATGGTCAGAGTTCTGTTCAGCATGAAGCTGATGTTTTGTGCTTTGTACAGTTATGTAGAAAGGTGGATGATCCTGCTTAGGGCTGGGGGGTGAGGCAAACACAGCTCCTGTCTGAGAAAGAGCTCCACACAAAAGTGTCTCTCCTGTGCTTCCCAGGGAAATAAATCCACTCCCTGAACCCAGAGGCCATGTCATCAGATTACCTGCGAAGGTTGATAGAAATGGAAGAGGGAGAGGAGGGATTTGTACCCAAGGGAGGTGCTCCGGCCTGACCCTAGTACTAATGTGGAACAGCACACGCACTCAGACACAATAGTTCCCATTTAGTGCATGCCATGGTTTACAATATCACCATCCGCCCTACACACAAACACACACACACACACACACACAGGCGCATATACACATTTGCGTAATTCATTTAATTCCATTTGAAAATGAAGGGATTGGATTACAGTGAGCCTACTCTCAGAGGGACATCTCTGAGATGGAGAGAGATGGAGAACCTGCCCGTTCAGTGAGAAGCCCTCCTATTGGACAAGGTGACAGCCAAGAGGAAGGACCTCCCCCTTTTGTTCCTTCCCAGTATCATTTTTCTGACGCTGAAAGTGAATGTCAAGAGCTCTCATCTCTTATTATTTATACTTTCATACTCCGGATCCAAACGTTTTGGCCAAATGCAATGGACCCTGTGATGGAAAAGTGTGCCTCTTTCAATGGTCTTTAAAACATGATGCCCTCAGCAGTCTGTCTCCAGACTGATATCCGAGATAGATGGAACTGTTTGTGGAATGGAACCCTGTGACACTGGGTACGAGGCGGGGGAGGGGGGGCACTGCTGTCTTGACCCAGCGGCCAACACCACAGTGTATGTGAGGGACTGTAACTCAGAAACAAGTCGGCCAGAGAGGAACCTTGAACTTTTTTGTTTTGTCACGTTCACTTCTGTAGAGCCTGCAACACTGGTCCACTGCTGCTAAGCCCCCCCTTCACGTTCTGCACGGCCGGCAGTGAGGACTGCTGGAAATCTAACTCGACCACAAAAAAAAGGCAATCTTTTTTATCCAATCCCACCACATGACGATCACGTCATCGTTATGTGGTCATCTATCTCCAATTTCATCATTTGCGTAAATAACGGTCAGTTCTCAAAGCGGAGGGTAATGTGTCTGACATTTTTTTGAAGTTTATAATAATTTTTAAAGAATGTTTGTATTAAAATGCCAGGAGAGCTGAGTTGTTGCTCTCCGTTCTCCTGCCTGAGTCTGCTGTTTTTGGGTGCAGGTGCCCTCAGGAGGTCTTGTTATGAGTACTGTCACCTGTTCCTCACCCAGCCTCACAGCTGCACTCCACACCTGTCATGTGCTTGTCAGCTGCCCCTGCCATGCGCACCCCCTCCCCCATCCCATTCACAGTACCTCCAGTCCGATTCAGCAGCAGGGAGAACACCGGCGGGTCAATATGTCACCCTCGCCCAATAATTAAGAATAGTCAAAGATGAATTGCAGTTTTAAAAACGAGTTTGAGTTAGACTGCACACACCTGGAGGCTGACGGTCCGCAAAACGAAAACCACAGCCACGCAGCCAGCAATTTATCAAAATGTCTATTGTGTGCATTTGGTCAAATTTCCAGCGTGACTTTACAGACGCGTGTGTCTAACTGCGATAGGGGAAAGTGTGACCTGTACTGTAACCCTTTCCTGTCTTTTGTGCTCCATGATGGTACAAGACCTCACCTCAGCTTTTTTACCATCCATTTCTGATGCTGCTAGAACATCACTCTTCTTATCCCAAGAATGGAGATTAATTTATGGGCAATTTGTTAAGAACAGCCTGGGGTAAACATCTGAAGACTAGGCAACGGGGACTAGTTAGCACATACTGAGCAGGATGTCGATCTGTGTGATCGGTAAGGTCTCCGTTCTGGGTTGCGACACACAGGATTCTCTTGGTCTCAGTTAGCGAAGTTTCATGAAGACATCATCAAGCCACTACCATTCTTCTCCATTCTGCTCTTGAAGTCAAACAAGCTTCTTAATCCCAGCATTTATGGTCGGCTCATGGATTTACTGGAAAACCTCAGCCTGCCTCCTCCCCCTGCCCACACAGCCCCCAGCAGTCCTTCACACCACCCCCACTTCTACAAACCCAAATTAAGCTCAAAGTAAAATAGGAGGAATTTAAAGCTCCCACCAGATCTAATATAAAATGACCTGCCCTCAAAAAAACCCCACTTTTCTTCATCTTTGCAGTCTTTCTTCCTTTCAAACTCCACCCACACTCTCCACTGTGACCTCCTGATGACCTTTGCATGACAGAACAATGTTAAAGTGGGGAGGGGGCAGGGGGTGAGGTCACCACAAAAATGGAATGTTACTACCCCGTATCCAAGGAGACGCAAACAGCCAATTGTGTCTCCGTGCAGGCATTAAGAGAAACTGCGCTGGCTTGGGTCAGCACAGAGCCTGTCTCTCTTGGCCAGCTGTTCACCTTCACCCAGAGTCCTTTTCAATTCACTTCGGCTCCAGCTCACTTTGTTACCCTGACAGCCTCTCTGTGGTGTCAAAGCACATCATATAAAGTACTACAAAATATAATGTCACTGTGCCACCTCTTTGTCAAAGCATGCCCCCCCCAGCTGGACTGTATTATTAGGCACTCGGTGGTATTTTTTTTTTTTAACTTCTTCATCCAGGAATTCACCGAGGGAGAGGGAGGCAAGGCCAGGAACCAAGGGAAGATTAGGCACCCCCAGCTCTGCTGTGAAACATGGGGAAGTGGGGCGGCCTATTTCAGGCACTGGGAGGGGGGCTTCTGAGCCGCTCAACTCAAAATGTCAACCACCTTTTTTTGCTGTGTGGTCAGGGAGTGTATGTACCAAAGTAACAAAACACATAGAAATTACAAACCTCAACACAGGGACACAAACGTGGACACTTGAGGTGTTGACAAGCAGTTATTCTTTCTCTAATTTCAATTCCATCCAGTAAGGACTACAAGGAGCCAAGTTATTAATATTCAAAAATGTGACCTTTTTATTCCTGACACAAATGGTCTTCCCTCAAGCAGGAATGTTCTACAGACTTCTGAAATCTTCAAAGCAATCAGGTTCCTGCCGAGAGCAACAGCCCAGAATGGGCCTTCGACACTCTGATTGGCTGGCTGCTTCTCACAGCTGAGAGCCGTGCTTTGGAATGCAATTAAAACATGGGGCTTATTTTGCTGGGGGTCGGGATGTTGAAGATTACCTGTTTTAGCTGCTACAACACCTTCAACAAACCCCGTGCAGTACATCCTGGATCCAGAGGAAGGATGGAGAGTAAAAGTTAATAGAAGGATGTAATCAGTCACCTGTAGCAAAAAATTTATCCATAAAATAGATTGGGGGCATTTCTCCTGTTCCACAAGAAGGTCCAAGCAAAATCAGGTTTCCTTGGATTTTCCTCAGTGTTTTAGATACACTTATTTTGAGATTCTACAACAAGACCTTTTTCAACCAAATTTTCCTACAAACATGATTTCATGCCAATCAACAAAATAACAACTGAAGCAACATGTCTAAGGCCACTTAGACACAAAGATCGCTTTGGGAAGTGGTACTTCAGCGTGGCTCAAGGCTCACAAGTGGCCACACACTGATGGATGATGTCATCAGAGAAGCAGACATGAAGGCTTCTGAGGCAATTTAACAAACCATCAAGATTTATTTGGTCTGTGCGTGGATTTCATGAGCTACTCAGCAGTGGCCCAGAGACATCTCAGGAAATGCGCATAAAAAGACATTTTGCTCTGCTTATGAAACTGTGTGTGGGGGGGGGGGTAGATACCATTGTGGGTTTAGAGATGTGTACATGGACTCCTAGCAGAAAGAAGAGAAACAGATTGATTGAGCAACACCTTGTGGTGTTGGAGTAGGTTGAGGCAGAAAGGCTTGAGATCACACACACATGCTTGATGAGAGTGTGTGACTGGATACAAACCAGGTGTTCTGCTTCTCATGCACCTCTGTGTGGATGTAGGGGGGGGCAATAAAGACCACACCACAGCATAGATGAAGAGTCAGATCAGAGATAAGGGGATAGTAAGGACCACCTTTTTGGAGATGTAGGAACAAAAAAAGAGGGTAAAGACCACATATTTAGCATGTTATAACCTGAAGGAGACACACTGAAGCAACTGTATCCATTTAAATGACTGTGTGTCCTTTAAAAGTTCCCCTGTACCATTTCCTGTTATTTCATTACTATTACTGGTTTCTATCAAGTTAGAACAAAGCAGAGTGATGACCAGGAAAAATACATTTTTGCGAGTTAATCACTAACTTTGCACCTCCCCCACCACACTTACACATAAGTCGGATTTTATTCCTTGTTAGTTGATGCTTTGAAGATGACTAACATCAGCTCTCAAGTAGGAGCAAACACACTCGCCCTCCGTGCTCTCTGATGATCCTAAATATGTAAAGCTCAGCTGTGTCCATGTCAAGGAAAAAAAGGAACTTTTCACGTCCACCAACAACTGTCACATCACAGGTCACATTCACTGACCTCCATCACATCACCTATTACATCTATCGACCTCCCTCACATCCTCAGTCACATCCACTGACGTCCCTCACATCCTCGGTCACATCTACTGACCTCCCTCACATCACCAGTTACATCAACTGATGTCCCTCACATTCCTGATCACACCCATTGACCTCCTTCACATCACAGGTCACATCCACTGATGTCCCTCACATCCCTGATCACATCCACCAATCTCCTTCACATCATCATCAGGTCACATCCTGCGAGCTTCTCACTAACACGGAAGAAAGTGAATCAGCTTGTGATGTGTGAGTGTGTGTATGAGAGAGAAAGCGAGAGAGAGACAGAGAGACGTCTGGACTCCTGAGGAGTAACAGGTCAGAAAAATGAGGACAAAAGTGGTAACTCCTGACCCCTGAATAGACTGCCATCAGACTGCCAACATGAAGAAGAGACTCCTTATGGGCACACCTGGCCAGCACTTTGAAGATGTTAGCAACGAAACAGAGTGCAAGAAAGCACTTCCACAAGTGGGGTCCACTCTCAAACGTCAACATTAGCCAGAGAATTGGATCACACACGACCTCAAGAGGAGGTGAAAAATGTCAAGTGAGACGGAGCGTAGCTGAGACAAGATGATCCGCGTAGTGAAGAATGACTTTGGACAAATCTCCTCCGTCTCACTTACTGAGATTGACGTAGAGTCAGCTGTGGCCAGACAGCAACCAACTAACTCGGTGACACCGAGCATTACATAAACAAAGACAATGTGTATCGAGCCAGCAGCACTGTGTGTGTGTGTGTGTGTGTGTGTGTGTGTGTGTGTGTGTGTGAATCTGGCAGCGATAAGGTACACAGTATCTATTCCACCCCTGGCAATGCTCAAACAAACAGACATGCACACAAAAGTGTGTCTGTCCTGTCCTGTCCAGCTAAGGTCCCGAGTCTTCTCAGTTCAGTTACCAGCTGTTTGGAGATCCTTTCGTGTCCCGACATGTGCACAGAATGGCTGGCCTGCTCTCTCTCTCTCAGCACTCGGTGTCTGGTTGAACCTGTGTCCTAACCAGATGCATATACACAAATATGCACAGCCTAAAGTCAGACTTACAGAAAAAACTGAGCCAAAACCAGTTTCAAAACACACACCATTAGCAAATCATACTTCTTTTTAATCACCCACACAGCTTGTACAATTTAATGAATGAGTATTCTCTATATTCCTTTTAAGTGCTCCAAATAAACAGTGATAATTAATGGTGATGTAATTCACAGAAGGGAAGCTGTGATCTGTGACTGGGGGGGGCACAGCTCCATGTAAAAACCTCTGTGCACTGTGGCAGTTGTCCAGGAAAGCCATCATAAAGCTCTGAGACAGATGGAAAACACACAAACAAGTACGCACATGCACACACACACACGCACGCACACACACACGCACGCACACACACACACATACACACACACACACGCATACACACACGTGAGTATCTGAGATTGCTTTCAGCTGCTGCTCCTCAGTTTGGGCATTTGGGCAGATAAACACGTGTGTGGCACCATACCTCCAGCCTGACCACCCACACACACACACACCTCCAGAGAACTGGACTTACGTTGGTTTTGTTGAACACGGCGAATGTAGCACGGCTAGAGAATCGAGCTGCCGCGGGACCCTGAGCAGGCCTGGCCCCAGGGCCGGGGGTGTTCCCCTCTGCAGCTGGAGATGTGGCACAGGTGGGGGGGGTCGAGGACCGGTGGACGGCAGGTTGCGAAGGGCCGTCTGTGCTGGCCTGAGGTGGCTTGTGGGCGGATGTGCCATCCAGCAGGGCGCTCCTGTCACACACGGTGCCGGTAAGGGCCTCCACGCGGCGGGTCAGCACCTCGAGCTGCCCACGGAGCTGCCGGTTCTCTAGCTGCAGCTGAGCCACGGCCTGCGCCAGTGGGCCTGCCAGCCGCTCTGTCTCCTCCAGCCTCCGCTCCACACCCAGCTTAAAGGCACCCATGTCGGCATGGAGCTCACGCACGGCAGCCCGCAGGGTGGCCTCGTAGCGGGCCAGAGCCGCGCACACGGTCTCACCCTCCAGCGGCGCCTCCCCAACTCCCATTAGCGTGGCTGCATCCATAGCTCCGACAGACACCTGTCCTCTGACCACCTCTGCTGCCCCCACTGCTCCGTGTGACTCGTAACCCCAAACACCTTCAGCTACCTGCAATCTACCTGGTCGGGCCCGGGCACTGGGTAATGGTCCTCAACTGGCGCAGAGCTGAGAGGAAATGTAGAGGAGACTGTTGGATGTGCGAGTTGAGGGGGGTGCTGACAAAGTCCTGAGAGGCAAATCCTTAAAATCCCATTATCTCACCGGTGTCTCCAGAAGAATGCAGCAGAGACTTTGGCTCACCGCATATCTGCTTTTAGTAACTGAAGGGGGTACAAAAAAAATTCCACACAAAATCCTCAGGTGTTCCTCACGGGGCTGCTACTGCAGAGAGTACGCATAAAAGCCGGAGAATCCCCAGCAAGCAGAACGCCTCCCCTGCAGACGTGCTGCTCTCAGTTCGTACCGCACGCGCCTGTGCGCTCCACCAGAATGAAGAGCTCCGCCTCAGCTCGCCGTCAGCACGCTGTCCCACTGAGATCGCTTCTCTGCCTCGACACACTGCTTCAAAGGGCCAGCTGCTCACACACTCTTATCTTGCTCTCTCTCTCTCTCTCTCTCTCTCTCTCATGACTGGGGGGAGAGAGGAGGAGAAATGGGAGGGACCAATTTTATTGCATCCCAGCCCTCTGTGTGCAGTTGGTGAGTGTTCTCCTTTCCAAGCCAGTCCTCCCCCACCCCAGTACCTTCCTCGTCCCATTCAAAAAGTGTTTCCATCATGTTTCTTTTGTCAAACTTTTTTTACAGTGATACTTTCTGACAGCCAAACTTCAGTTTGATTGGGTTTAATATAAATATCTGTCCTCATGTTTACATCTACTCTGTCCTAAATGCTTGCAAGAGGTAAGACACTTCTGAGGGACAGTCAGACCATTGGCAGTGACGAATAAAATGTCAAAATAATAACTTACACAACTCAGCTAGGTTTGTCACAGCCTTCTCAAAGTTATAAACATTCTGCTCCCCGGCCCCCTTGACGGTGTTGTCATTTATTCCAGAAACAGGCTTTTCCTTTTCTGCTGGTTTGGTGAGAGAGAGCAGAGAACATTGTGTGTGTGGAGGGGGGGACATCACTTGGACAGTTTGGTGTGAGTGCACCATACACATCATTATGGGGGATGGGGGAAGCTGAAGAGAGCCAAACAAGAAGTGAGATTATTATACCCTGTCTGATTTTGCCCAGGATCAATTTCTGTTGTCTGTGGTTGGAGAGGCACATAGGTCTACATCCACCTTCATGTGTAAGCACTCCACACCTGAGGATGGGACTTTAAACCCCCCTCCTCTCTCTTGCTATAACCCTGTAAGTGTTAAGATTTAAGATCTGCAGTTGTAGACACTAAACACAAAGCCTAGTACTCCAGCTGCTCTTTTATTTCCCCTCTGCAGTTCTGTCATGCAAAACAGTGTCTGTTCCCTACTTTTTTCCTAAAACTGATACTGAATTAACAAAAACCATTTTAGATTTTCTAATGGAGCTATTACTCACAGTGAATTAAACACCAATTTAAGGTTCAAATAAATGATTTTGATGTCTGGGGAGGAAGAAATTGTTAAATTTCAACACTTCAAGTGTGAATGAACTGGAAGTAAAATAGGGATTACGCTACAACTCTGCAGAGATCTCGTTTTTAAACCTGACTTTTCATAAAACGACCTCTCACACAGATCTAATCTGAGGACAGAGATCCTATTTTTATTAAGTTCTGAAAACTCTGTGTAGAGTCCAGTGGGTGTGGAACTGCTGTGTTAGTCTTAACATCCAAATACACTTGAGTACGGTTTTATTTTTTAAAAAGTGCCATAAAAATGATTGCAAGTTTAAAATAACAAGCAGCATAATTCGTTTGGTATGGAGCCTGCTTGTAGAATGCATTTCTTCTTAAAACACACAAAAAGCCCTTCAGCTAAAAATGAGGCTCACTGGTGGTTTATGTGTAGAACTGATTATGTCATGAAATGTTTCATATGACATTGCAGGACTTCTGGACCTTCATTTGCTAATGGCAGACTTGTACAAAGCAGAGATGTCATTTGTTTCTCTTTTGTTGAGTTTGGCCGAAGGCGCGCGCATGTGTGTGTGTGTGTCTTGCTGCAGAACACAGTTTTGACCTGATAAAGAGGTCAGGGGAAGTTCTGTGGAAGAGCAAGCCTTTCTGATCCTGTGCTTTCTGATACACTGTATCCCCTGAGACCCCCCCACCTGTATCTGATTGAACACGTAGACTGTGACGCAATCCAGCAAGAAAGCTAGATGAAATCTCAGCAGGCCCCGACTCGCAGAAAGAACAGGCGGTGACGTGGGGTTTTGGCATTTCCATCCGCAAGAACAGTGCAGCTCCCACGAAAGAGGGAGTACACGTTATTCACATCCGCGTCGAGGACTTCTGTCTGTGGTGTTACGCTGCGCCTGCCTATGTGCAACAATGAGACGGCTGGTGAAAACGCGCCCCGCCCCCGATACCGTTTCCCACACGACCTCAGGATGGGCTGTGTCTCTTGCCTGATTAGCATGTGCCAAAAACACTCAGGAGGTGTGAGGTCCAACCTGAAGCAGAGGTCATAGATAACAGCTGGCATGCATCATTTTTCCAAAAAACTCAAGTCAAGGAATCACTTCCTAACATCCACCGTCTGGTTCTATATGCTGTTTATACTGTGCATGACAAAGTGACAGACAGTTCCAGACAAAACACCTGTAGCATCTCTATGAGTTCCCATCGTGGACACCTCCCTACCCCTATCTCCTGCCAGTTTTCTGTGGAGGGAGGAGGCACACAGTGACAGAATGAATAGAGACAGTGTTGCCCTAGCCTTATCTGCTCCTCTGTATATCCCATGACCCCCCACCCCCCCCCCCCCCCCTTTCCACCTCTCTTCTCTGATCTGTTCTCATTTCTTCCTCTGCCAGCTGCCACACTGCTTTTGGGGGCCAGCTAAATTTGGAAGGGTGCGACATAAAAATAAACCAAGAGAGACGTCACGGCAGCCCAACACTCTAAATTTCCTGCTAATGTACAGAAAGCCCCTCTAATTAACAGCAGGAAGAAGTTAAAACCCTGCAAGATGCAGCCCACACAACCTCCAGAGGTGTGGTTACAACCCTCGTTTGGTCAGAATGCTAGTGGCCCGGGGTAATTTTTACATAAGCAGTCCTCTTGGTCTTTCCTTCCTGCTGAGTAAAGATCCACCAAGTCCTAACACCTAATTTACATTCATTCACTTTGCAGGCTCCTTTGTTCACAGCAACACACGGGGCAGAGACACAGGAAGCAGTAAAGCGTGTTAAGAATGAAATAACGGAACAGGCCAGCATGGCTTCGTGTGGCGTAGACTGTACGTCACTAGTATGCCAGCACAACTTTGTAACACATTTGTGGGCTAAGAAAACACAACACACATTGTAAATATTTTTAGAGGAATGCAAGTTGATTTCTTGTGTAAGAGCCAAGTGGAGTGGACGCTAGCTACTCTCCCTGGTCAGCCCCATACCGGCAAAAGGCCAGTATCCCAGTGGATCCAGCTATGCCTCAGTTCCCCAGAAAACAAGGCAGCAAGGCCATGATATCACAGTTTCCATGAGTGGCCCAGGCATGTACCAAAAAAAAGAAATAAATAATTAAATCTGAAACATTAGGGGGAAAAAAAAAAAAAAAAAAAGGACCGACGCAAGCAGCCAATGATGTCATGTCAAAGATGTAATTAACTGCACATGTAAGTAGGGGGGGGGCAGGGGAGGGACTGTAAAACGGATTTATGACTGTTATTCTTTGTTATAATGTCGACAGCATTTCATGACAGAGAGGCAAGGAGTGCTATAGGGCTGCATTCTTCCAAATGTCAGTTTAGTGGATGGTCAGGCGTGGTCACTGGGCCAGATCAAGCCGGGCGGGGCCCCCGCCCCCCCCCCCGCCCCCCCGCCCGCCCCCGCCCCCCGCCGCCCCCCCCCCCCCCCCGCGCCCGGGCCTGGTGGGACGATGTGGGGGTGGAGGGAGATGAAGGAGGCTGTGAAGGGCTGGTTTTGTGAATGG
>JABJVR010001280.1:0-19473 GCA_025773905.1 Chitala chitala
CTTAGGGAGCTGCAACACTGGAAAGTCAAATTTTAAAAAAGAGCCAAAGACACATCCAGTCGCTTGTACTTGTCTAACACATCTTCATTTATCATCAAATTCCCTCAGCTGTTCAGCCTGTTGTAGTTTTTTTATGCCTCCCAAAAGGCCTGTCAGTCATTCATTTATGGGGCCCATTCCTTAGGGTGGAGCACATGAGTGAAATCAACATTGCAACACACCTCAAACACAAAGACTGGAAACACACGTACATCCTGTTTAAACAAAACCAATTTAATCTCTTTACTCTCCGGGCAAGTGGCATTGTTCCATGTGAGAATGGGCTTTGAAATTAAATCACCACTTCTGAGGCCAGAGTCAGCTATATGCAGGATCACTGGCTGCTGTTCAAACACACAAAAGCCAGCAGTCTGGATAGTGAGGGTGAAACATGCGAACCAAACAGTAAAGGTGCTAATGTAATCTCGTAAATGCCATTTTTTTTGTAAAAGCTTAATCCATTAAAAAAAACATGGCATACCATTTTAATGCTGTCCAGTTTTTCAAAATAAATAATATGAAATATGAAACCGTGTGTGTTTGGGTGTGTCAATGTGTGTGATTGTGCCCTGTGATGGGTTGGCACCTTGTCCAGGGTCACCCCCGCTTGTACCCGTAATTACCTGGGATGGGCTCCAGGCTCCCCACCCCCACCTATACTTACTGCATGGGATAAACCTTATGAAAAATGGATGTATGGAAATATAAAACTGTATTCAGAGTTAACATAAAAGTAATTGAGAATAGTGAAATATGTCTGTCCTTAAGCTTGGCTAAACATACATACTGTTCTTAATGGTCATTGCATCCCTCATCTGAAGTGCACACATTTTAAATTTCTGTATTTCATCACAAGTAAAGCTCATTTTACATTTTAGCTTTTTTTTGTTAATCTATGAGGCTGGTTTCACAATGTTTCATCTTTAATAATCATCATTTTCTGCTCTGACTGGTGCAATCAGCAAAATTCCAAGTGTTGGTACTTTAAGGTAGAGGTCCCTCATTAGAGTGCTATTATCTGGAAAATTGCATTTATTCATGAAAAATGTATGTATTTAATATTTTCTAACATGAGCTCAGTATATAGGCTAGTTTTAAGTATTTTACCTGCATTTCATATTTGTCTGTCACTCGGGATAAAACATCACAGTAATTTTTTTAATCTGGCACATCAGAAGTTTGTCTTTTTATGATGAGGAAATGTACATTTGATATGCTTACAGTCAGATTAACAGTGTTTGTCCTGTTTTGCATTCGTTTTATCTTACACTTTGTGTTTAGTCTTGCACTTTGTGATCTATCTTACACGTCATGTCCTGTCTTGTACAACGTGCCCTGTCTTACACGTCATGTCCTGTCTTGCATTCTATGTCATGTCTTGTACTTCGTGCCCTGTTTTGCATTTTGTGTCTTGTTATGCACTACATGTCCTGTCTTGCACTTTGTGTCCTGTCTTGCACTTTGTGTCCTGAGTTGCACTAGATGTCCTGTCTTGAACTTTGTGTCCTGTTTTGCACTAAATGTCTTGTGTTGCACTCTGTATTCTTTCTTGCAGTCTGTCCTGTCTTGGACTCTGTAGTCTGTCTTGTGCTCTTGTCCCCTTCATTTCTGTCTCTGCTACACTGGAGCTTCCATCAGTCCACTGATGCATTGCACTCAGAGCTGGGGCTTGCCACTCCAAGCAGGGATAAACCAGAGGTCCAGGATTTGACCTTTAATTCTGCAGAATACTTGACTTTAGGATTGTGTTACACCTATTCCTTTCATCTTTTGATGAGGTGCCTTCTCCTCCCTCTGCCCCCCCACCCTGCTGTTTTACTGGTTTGTTTATCCACAAGATGGTCCTTACTCCCAGGGGGTCATGTGACTGCAGAGGACTTTGTGAATGTTCATCTGTTCTCCACCTAGGCGGGGCTACACCACATGGTGTCACCCAGGTGTTGAATGTTGGCTTCTTTTTATTTTTTTTAGTGCTGTTGTACATAGGACTGCTTGCATCCCCACCCACACAGAGTCTGAACCTTAAACAACCCCTGACCCCTGACCTCGCTTTGGCTTTACTCCCTTCTGACCTCTACATTTTGTGTGCTTGCAATGAAGTCAAAAACCTAAAGACAGGTCTATGGCAGAAGAAATTAGGTTAAAATGTTGCACTCCAAAGGTAAATGTACCCAGTGTGTGTCAGAAGGCATTGCACTGAAAAAGTCGTGGATAGCCATGAGAGTCCAGAGCACATACATGTCTCTCTAACATACTGCCCCCCTTGCGCAGTCGGTCACATTCTAAACCTTGAACTTGATGTTTACTTAGGAATATTTATGTGAATGTCAGACTCCCTAAGTGTTTGTATTTTTGCATTTTTTAAATACAAGGCCAGAGAGTAGACCCGTAACACCCTTTCTGTCCTGGGGTGCAAATTTCACATTCACCCCGACCAGAGAGCACACAGGTAACAGCAGCCAACAGCATCTCCACCATTCACTAGAGAAGCTTGTGCTGATTTACTGATGACATCCATACAGGTAAAGGATGAGATATGTAAACTTTCTCCATCGGATTTTTTTAAGCAAAGGCTAGACAGCTATTTCCCATGTGAAAAAGGCACGAGAGAAAAGGACAAGTCTATTGAGTGCTTAAAAACTAAATCCTCTTCAGGTAATATCATCATTCAAAAGAAAGTCATTTCCACATGTGATGTTCTTCCGGCTGGCAGTCCTCCAATGGGACGTCCCATAGAAGGACAGCATGCAGGCTCTTACAAGGTCCCTCAAGAGTGCTTTGACATTTTGCCAGTAATCAAAAACTACTGTTGTTATATTGTTCTGAACACAATGCTGAACAAAACTAAATTAAATACAATGTATAAAAATACACAGAAAAATGCAACACCAGGTGCAGAATATGGCTCTGAATATCATACAATAGAGAACATTTCACAGTTAAACACAGTACAGAATACACTGTAAAACTGAAGAACTCACAGGTGAATAGAGTGCTGGATGTAGCACAATAATAAATACATTACTGAGTATATCCGAAAATACAGCACAATGTTGAACATAATACTGAATATATCCTGAACACACCCTGACCTGTATTCAATGTAGCTATTCCAGTGTTGAGCTTAAGTTACTAAAGGTTACTAAACCTAAATTAACCTAAAACAAGTTTTAACTAAAATGTCAACTGACAACAAATGACAACTTGGTCTTTCAAGTGAAAGTTTTGGTAGTAATTGGTTATCGTGGGATTAGTGAGGCTGACCTCTGACACACGAAGCCTGTAGCCTGGTCTGGTCATCTGGGCGTAACTCCTACATTCAGGATGCACGAGGTGCGAGGTTGTAGCATCCACTCACAGAATGAAGGAACTTTAATGTTTTTTCGTAGTTCATCAATACAAATCTGCTATGCAAAATAACAAAGCCAGGATGACAGGCTGAGAGTTGAAGGTCAGAGACGAGCAGTCCATGACACCGACTTTGAAGGGGCTAAACAAAAGGGTTTATAGCAGAGAGAAGAGCAGGATCAGGAGATGCAGCAGGGCAGATCACACAGCAGCATTAGGGAAAGCAGTGCTCAGCAGTGGTGTCATGTAACAAAGGAAAAGTACTTTGTTACAGTACTTGTGTATTTCTGGGGAGTATCTGTACTTGAGTTTTTAAATTTCTGTCGACTTTACTTCTACTCCACTACTTTTCTCAAATAAAATGCACACTTTTAATAAGCTCAGGCAGGTCAAAAGAGCAGCAGAAAGTAGCCGTTATGGAAGCAGCAACATCCTCCTCTAGCAGCAGTGATGCTGCCCCAACACCTGCTACATCTGTTAGCAAAACTCCAGCAACACCTCCTGTTTTAAACGAGTCAGACTACCCATGACCATATCTCCAAGAGACGTTCTCCTTTCATGCCGTGAAGGATTCATTATATCAAGTGAAGTGCCTCTTGTGCTTGCCAGAAAGCACTGAAATTCTGGCATTCAAAAACTCCCTGTTGAACCTGAAGAAACACATTGAGGTAAATTAAAACAAACAACAAACATTATAGAGGGATGTAGTTAAGGTATTAAGCACTTAAGATTAACATTTTTTTTGCATTAACATAACATTATGTCAGTACTGTAATTGTGAATATAACATTACATAGACTTCATACTAGCCATGCTGCATTAAAGGTTTTGCTAACAATAACCATAGTTTACATTAGTTTGTCACTATATGGCCAGAAAACAAGCATTAAGTGACCAAAAGACAGTAACAAAAGGGTCAAAAATAGTAATAAAATGACCAAAAATGTCCCCATTTTAATGTTTTTTTTTTACATTAACAACATTATTTCAGTACTGTAATTATTAGTGATTTTGCAGAAATTAAGCTTAGCTAGTTGTAAATAAAGCGGAGAAATTTGGCTGTAGTGGTGAGCAGCTAACCCTACCCACTGGTCAGTTGTAGCATGATTATTTTTCTTTCTAAGAACATTAAAATGAACTTCAGTACATTACAGTTAATATTTTCATTAGAATTGCATAGTTAGCTGTTAAAATTACAGAAGCCTGTTCAAGTTGCTAGTTAGATAATCAATTTTTTTCTAAACACAATATGGCACATTAGCAATATACAGATTGCCAATGGTATAGTATGTCAGGGTGATGACTAAAACACAAGAATCTAAATTCCATGGTCATTACATGCATGTAATTTGCATGTAATTCATTAAAGTAATCACACACCTGAACACACACTAGGGCAAGTTAAAGTAAAAAATTGATGAACATCAATTTGAAATTGGGAAGAGGCCTGCAACCCAGCACTGGGCGACGTGAAAATTACTTCCCACTGTAATGATGCCATGTTACTGTTTCCGAGTGCCTTTAAATCAAGATGTTAAGGTTTTAATCACGAATAGATTATTAAACAGTCTTTTTTAGTGAGATTCTTCTACGTTTACTTTCAATACTTAAGTATATTTATTCAAAACAACTTTTCATACTTAAGTACAGTTACACTGTCATACTTTTACTTAAGTAATGTTATAATAAAATATCTGAACTTTTACTGAAGTGTGGCTGTCAGGTACTTTGTACAGCACTGGCGCTCAGTACGCATCCTAAACAAAGCCTAGTACCTCACAGAGTTGGCGTGGAAGACCATGTATATAAAGCTTTGGCTCTGACTAGATCAATAAGAGAAAACAGGTGTGGGTAATTAAACCGGGAGAAAGAGACTGCGGTCCAGGAAGGCGTGACACTGGGGAGGAGGGGTGAGGGACTGGAGCAGGGAGTGTGATCTACTACACACTTCCTGTACTTTGGAAAGGTATTAAACAGTGCTTTTCTGACAGCCCTTCCCAGTGGAAAAGTTATGAGACATTCAGCAGGAAAACTCTAACTCTCTCCCTTTTACACACACACACACACACACACCCACACTTTCCTCTCTCTCTCTCTCTCTCTCTCTCTCTCTCTCTCTCTCTCTCTCTCTCTCTCTTTGTGTTTCATGTGTTGATGTGTATTGAGAAATTAAATTCCCTGGGGTAAGCTTTCCAATGTGTGAAATACATTGAGGCATGTAAAGCACATTTAAATGGTTAAATCAACTAAGAAAATTCTTTCTCATACTGACAAATGTAATTCAAACTATACTTTCTCTTATTCCTGGAATACACCCTTTTAGCTATATTTCTTATTTCTCTCTCTGTGTCTCTCTCTCTCTTACCCCCCCCCCCCTTACTTATTCTCCTAGGCAGCATATTTTACTATATTTTGCAGATATCTGCATTCTGTAACTTATTGATCCCACCTTTCTGACATCTGAGCTCACCTGCATGTGCTTTTCAGATGTCCGTTCTTGACCTCCTTTGAGCTGTATTGTCGGACCACAGCTCAACTGTTTTCTCCACATTTTTACTGCTAACTTTTCCCAAGTCCAGTTATGGTTTCTGCTGCTGCCACATCGATTGAAATCCCTTCAGGTGATTCTGACAAGTCAGTCTGATCTCCACCTATCTTAACCATCTCCATTATCACGGTTTTTTAGTTGTGCTTTCCAAACTCCCACTCTGTCCACTTCATTCAGGCCTGGGCACTGTTCATTAAACCTTGAAAGCACCTCTCCTTTATGCTGAGGTCTAGGACATTCTACAGCAATGGACTCCAGGAATAAAAGGACATAATATTTAGACTTTTACAAGCACAAAATGTTTTATGTCAGCTGTGTAAAAGCTGAGTTCATCTTACTCTGTGGTCTACTATGTAGTTGTTTTTTCCATATGTTAGTTATGCTGACTTTATTTTTATTTTTATCGATATTATGTTAAGTGAGACCTATATATGTTTTGGCTTTTAATCTTTTGTGGCACCGAGAGCATCGGCTTGAATTAGCTGTGAGCAGAAATCCCCCCTGGGCAGTGTGGTTTTTCAGCTTTGCTGTGGAGACCTGAGGGAGCTTGCAGGACCAGCCCTGTGGCCCAGAGAAAGACTTTCATTCCCCTCTCAAGCTACAGCACTGAAACCTGAAGCTGCTGATTCATGAAAGATATGGCTTTTATGAGAATTAAGTTTTACTGGGGCTCCCCAGGGAGGATCGAAAAGGAGTAGACCTGGCAACCTAAAGACAGCTACGCAGAGACTGTGAAGCTGAATGCAGTAAGTGGTTCACAAGGAATGGAACACGTCTCTGTGCTGGTATTTAACTTCCACTTTACTTGCACAGGTTTTTGGAAATGGAACATGTCTCTGCACTTGTATTTAACTTCCTTTTCTCTTGCACAGGTTTTTACAATGACAGTCTTCTTGTATTTTTTGTAATTGCAATGATGGACTATATTCATTAGAGGCTACAGTTTTAATTACAACTGATATACAACCTTCACAGTCTATAACTGACTGGATGAATGAGTGAGGGGCCAGTATTGGAAAGAACACAGGGAGTGGATTAAGGTGTAATCAAGTACATTTTACTCAATAGCTGCTCTCTGCTTTGAAGCTCTACTCCACCCAAGGACGCTACATGTCTGTTATGAGCATTTCCAAAACTTGATTTGCAGTGTCTGCCCAAAAGAGAATCAACAAAGTTCATTGCAAACTAAGTCATGTTTTTTTTTAACTTGCAAAAATAATTGTTTGTAGCATTTGTGTTCTTAACATCAACTACTCAGTTTCAGAGGAATGGTATACAAACACTTGCAGGTTTTTTGTTACAGAACATATATTTCATGTGTAGTTTCCACGGTATCTGGCATTGATTTCATGGCTGGTTAACACATGTTTGAGATATTTCAGGAAAAATCAGCTGACACATCATAAAACTAAGCAATTTAGTTGAAAAGCTAATTTTAAAAAGTCACTAATTGAAATTAATGACGTGCTCTAAGAATGACCAGCATCAAGTCACTTTCTGAATGTTGCAACAAAAACATTCAAGTAGGTTACAAATTAAGGACAAATATTGCATTGTAGAGGTGTGTGTAATTTTTAATTCATGCTTGTTGTGTAAGACATTGTAGGTTACATAAAATAGTTACATGTGGTATAAACATAACTCTGATGTTTTCAATTATCAATCATAGACACCTGTCACTCTTTAAAAAGTGTGTTAACCTGCACTTACAAAAACATTCACCTTTAACATCGAACATATGGACAAATTTATGCGGTTTCTCAAAGGTAAAATCAAGTGGGTTAAAGGTGATTTTTTTGGAGAAAACTGGTAGGTGTTTCATTTTTATTTATTTCGATTCTGTTCCTTCTTGGCATCTTACTGGGGAACAGAGGAATTGTAGTGTCTGTGTTTGTGAGTTGTACTAAGAATAGGAATCAGTTTTTTTTTTCCGAAAAACTGTCGTTGACAAAGGATCCAAATTTCTGCAGTACTAAATCTGAAATGGAAAACCTCCATGTATAACTCAATGGCTTTGTGTATTCCAGGTATGTCTACTGGAAAATGAAATCCAGAAACGTCTGACTGAAAGCAACTTGTCTATTTAGTGAAGGTATGTACTGGTACATACCACAGAAGTTATGTGGTCATGGCGAGAATCCCAAGGACTTTCCAGGTATGTCTATTCCAAAATTGTCTATAAGCATGTACCATGACTTCAATAAACTGAAAAAAAAACCCTGCGCCACTTAAAGGATCGAATTCTAGGTCTAAAGCTCAACACACAGTGGATAATTAGACCTCAGTCAATGGAGCCCCACTCCGTACAAAGGTACATGAAAATAACTAAGACCAGAATCTTTGGTGAGTTCTCCACATGCTTTTATGGAACATGAATATGAAACAGGCCATTGAGATGTTGCTGTCAGGGACACACACTGCAGTTTTCCTGGCACACTAGTCTGCAGTCCAAAGACACAATTGGCATGCTGTTTACTGCAGCGCATCAACTGCAGCTCCGCAACACAACTTCTGCTTCGCCTTGGAAGAGAAGCTTCCAGAAGATGATGAATGGCAGGTACACAAAGCCTGTACAGAACCAATGATCTGTTTTGGCTGCAGTTTCTGGTCACCGTCAGTTTCTCACACAAGACCCACGCCTCTTATAAGTTTACCAAAAATATCGAATAACCTGTTAGTGAACTGCCACGGGGGTCCACACATAACCTAAATAATTAGATTTTCTGTACATTTCTCCACCACTCTGATAGACCCCCCCAGGACTAAAACACACATCTCAATGACCTAACGTTAAACCCTTTTTGCATCAATGTTCCTTGTCTTGCTATGATCATGATGAGGTCATTGTTCCTATTCATTGTCATAGTTATAAAACACATTTTGTTAATTATTTTGGTCCTCTGTAATTTCCAAATGAAAAATGTTATGTTTCTTGGTCTTAGGTGGCTGTTTTACTTGTTTCTGGATAACACCTTCATTAGATTCTCCAGATGGCTCCCATACCTTCCTCTTGTAACCCCCAACGTTTCTGGGGACAGAGAGTAAACGCATGCGCCGATTAACCACTGACATTTCCTGCTGTTAAATTTGACATGCTTTTACAATTTGACCTCAGTGACTCACTTTTCCTTTGCTCACTATTCTCACGCTTGCATACAGACACACACACGTGCGTACGCACCCAGGCGCTCAACCGCACACACACAAGCACACGCCTGCACACACGCATGCACAGTGGTCACACACATACACAAACACGCATGCACACACTCTCTATCACAAGTACATACTCATGAGCACATACCGGTACACAAGTATGTACAGACATGCACACAGATACACAAATGCACACGTGCTAAAGTTACAGGGGTCACACTGGTCTCTAGACACGGTTTTTATGGAGAAAACTGGCCTTGGTTTGCCTGGTAGGACCAGGCTGGTTTGACTCTGTGTTGCATTCAGTTTCGGACTTGAAGTCTGCTGTTTGGGGGGCAGCCTGGGGGCAGAAAGGGTGCACTAATTAACAAGGGTATAAACCCTTCAGCACAGCAGTGAATCATTTCTCAGTAAAGGCTTCTGTGCGTCAAAAGGAGAATAATCAGGTTTGCTGTCCATGACCTTTGCAGTATTTCACCCAGGAGGCCGGCTGTAATGGAAAGATTATGAGATGTACTGGCGCTGTGAGGAAATGGCCAAATGACCAGCAGCAAAACAAGGCAAGCGTGGGCTTTGAGGTCCCTCTTCAGCTGTGTGATCTGTGTATGCACACACACACACACACGGAAACATTCGGAGCAGGAAGGGTGAGGGGACGCACCCCATACTTAAGGATCTGGTAAATAGACCGTATTTATATTTTTTCACATTAAAAAGTTCTGCCCCTTAATGTCAATCTCTCCTCTGCAGCACCTTGAATGATCCTGCTGGTGTATATAACAGCGTTCAACAAGCATGAAAGTATTTACATTTACATTTTATTCATTTAGCAGACGCCTTTGTCCAAAGCGATTTACAATGTATAATAGTACACATAAAGTTCAAGTGTCGAATTTAGTAGAAAAACATGTACAAACAAACAGCCTTGCAACAATGGGGTGAATGGAAGCATAGATGAAAAGATTTCAGGTTTTAAGTCCTAAAGTGCTCCCTGAAGAGATGTGTCTCCAGTTGCATGTGGAATGTGGACAGGGACGATGAAGTCGTCAAAGCAAGCGGAAGTTTGTTCCACCACATAGGCGCCAGAGAAGAGAAGAGCCTAGGTTTACCAGTTTTCTGGATGGGTGAAACCAGTCTCTGCCCATTAGCAGACCACAGAGAACAGGAGGGGACATAGTTCTTGATTCAGGACCAGAGGTAGCCTGGAGCAGTCCCATTGATAGCCTTTGTACGTAAGCATCAGGGTCTTGTATTTGATGCATGCCTGGACCAGAAGCCAATGTACTTCTGTGTACAATCATAGAACAGTCGGATTCTTTTATTTGTGTCTGTGTGTGTGCATATGTGCATGCATGAGGAAATGTTTGTGAGTGTGTTTATGTGCACAGTAATTTTATTTTTGCATGCGTATGAGCACTTCTTTGTGTGTGTTTATTTCTGTGTTGTGCCTGTGTGGGAGTGTGTTTCTCTAATTGTTTGTGTATGTGGGTTTGTTTCTGTCTATTCTGTGAGTGTCCATTGTGCTCATATTTATACTGGGGTTAAGTGTCTACACAAACTGTTGAAAACTTTCATTAATTTCTATTTTGGTGCATTTGTTATATGGACTATTTCAGCCGTTTCACCGCATTGCAGTTGCAATACGGGATGTTCATTTTGGTTTCGCTTTGGACAGTTGCCCTGGCATATTTTTTCCAAATTTGTTGGATTGCAACAAATTTGGATCCTAGAGCATATTTACCTTACCTTGTTATGAAAAAAGAAATATTAACTAACCTGTAAATTCAAAACCGCACTGCCGCATAGTCCATTGTGTGTGCGTGTGTGAGTGCTGTCACGTGCGCGTGTGTTTTGTGTCTCAGCTATGACGATCTCCCAGTGCTCATTCTGAACGAACACCTGCTGTTTATGCAGAACATTTACAAAGTCCACTGAGAAAGTGGAAATAAATGCTTGGTTGAAAACGTGATTACACCATTCTGGTTTTACTGCAATTACATATAATTTTGAACCTTCTTTGGACAGACCTTGTGTTTATAGTCCATGGGCAAAGCTGGTGTGCAGACATGTAGCTGAGCAGTGTGGAGCGCTTCCTGATGGACAAGTCAAACTGTCTTCAGCAGACAAAGCTACTAAACATCCTGGGATTTCGGACAGTGACGTGCAGTTGCTCAGTGTGGACAGGAATCCAGAAAAGAAATATTTGGGGTGATGAGTTAGGGTTAGTGTTAAAGTCACCCTCATAAAGAACTGGGTAAAGCCATAGAAGAACAGTTAACAGTAGTAGACTATATTGTCCAGGCTTCTGCGGTATCTTAACATGAAGTTTCTCAGTTTCCTTCACTTAATTCCCGAGCAGGACAAGCGCAGAGAAATCTCACACCTTCATATTCATCTTACATGTAGCAGAAACTGTTGTTTATGTACATGGGAGCATTAGCTGTGTACATCACATGCCTACATCAGAGAACAAACAGGGCCAATGGCTGAACATTTGCTTAACTCGTTTCAGGTCTTTTTATATTTTGTGATGTCAAATGTATCGTTTATTGTCAGTTCTGTCAGGGGAAGACACAAATGGATTATGGTATAATATGTCTTATGTGTATTCAACATATTTCATCTTGCTATTGGCCATCCATCATTGTTACAGAGCCAGTGTGTGCATATGCATAAGCAAGTAAAGGTTGGTGAAGCGGTATTCCACATTTCTGTTGTAGAAGTAGGGGTGTCCATCTGCTTCATCTGTCTGTAATATGATGTGAGGCTTTATCAGCAAGTTAGTGTAGAAAGATGTCTTTATCTTTTCAGGGTTTCATAATTTGAAGTGGGAGTCTTCATCATCTTTATCATTCTGTAGACCCATTAGTTTCCTTCATCACCTTCAGTTTTGTGTAACCCCTTGTTTCCTATTTTCCCTTTATTTGAACCATCAAACTGTACTGCTATAAATACACTTCTCAGAACGAAGGATATGCCGTGTTTACTGGAAAACACTGAACAGTATCTCTGTGTTTCTGAAAGACCTTTGGGGGTGTCTTGGCATGAGTGACAGCTGGTAAAGTGATTCCCCTGGGGTCAACGGAGATGACACAGAATCAGCTAGTGTCACTGCGGCACGTTCTCTACAGCTGCTCAAGGTCAAGGGTGAGCACTAAATTGAACTAATCATAGTTAACTTGGTTATTATCTTGAATGCCTTATTCATTTTCTGTGCTTTCTGTCCAAGGATATGTCAATGGTGCATGTTAAATGCAAATTATTTGGCAGCATTCAGTAGAACACTTGATATTGTGACAAAACCCTTTTCTCAGAGCAGTTATGAAATTATTAGATTTTTTTAAGTGCTACTTGTTAACATTTCAAAACTGAGCGAAACTTCAAGCAACAACAAGAAGTAAAACCAAAGACCTGAGACATGCATTCTTAGGAAACACATACAAGTGTTAAATTGTATGTGGTGTATATATGTGTGTGTACATTTGTGTGTGAGATGCATGTGTATGTGTGTGGCTATATGTGCATTATTGTGTGTGTGTGTGTGTGTGTGTGTGTGTGTGTGTGTGTATATGTGGCGGTGTATGCAGTACTGTGTGCGTGTGTCTCTGTATGTGGCTGTATCTGCATTACTATGTGTGTCTGAGAGAGCAAGAGAGACTGTATGTGTGTGCATTTGTGTGGCTGTATGTGCATTAGTGTGTGTGTGTTTGTGTGTGTGTGTGACACTGTATGTGTAGTGAATACAGAAAGAGAAGGAACATCCATTCCCTATTCAAAATTTGCAGTGACTTCACTAGTGTTCATACAATAGACCTCAGTACCTAATCCTCTGGAAGATTACACAGGTAGTGATAGACATTTAAGAGAGAAAGTAATTTACTATTTCATGGCCTGAATCCAAAAAGCATGTATCTTGGCTATTATTGTGAGAGAAGAAAAAGTGGACAGAAGGCCAAGTAGGTGATGGCAGGAGGCCAACAGTATTAAAACTGGAGATCCCGGCAACCTGCTGCCGACTTGTGACATGACAGATTTGGGTGGCTTTCTGTGACAGATCTCCGAGTGCCACTGCGAGGCCGGGGCCATCCTGGACAGAACATTTTCCTCATTAGTACAGAGTCACAGTTAATGTGTTCCTGCAGTGGCGCAGAATGTGTAAGGTCATAGCGCAGCATAAAAACAGCCACTACGACGGCATTCAGAAGGTCAGCGAGCAGAAGATCAAGAGAACCAGTGTAAGACTAGCGCCAGAAGCACTGTTTACTGAGAGACAAACAGCGGTATTTTGTGACAGAAAAATGCTGTGATCTTAGCAACATGTCAAAGGTTTATGCAGTCCACATTTACCCATGAAAAAACCCAAGGAGTATGTTGACAGGCAAATACTTAAAGCACAATAATGCAGAGGAACATGTAAAGCAAAGCAAATACTGGTAATAAGGCACTCCTCTGAGCTGCAAAACAAGACAGTGATCTTAGAGTACAGCACAGTGACACACAGCGGTGCTGGCCGTTACATCGTACAAAGGAAGGCGTTTAATGATAATCTGTTTATTTTCCCCCTTTAAAGCAATGCATTACAGTTTTAATTACATTTTTAATTTTACTTTAAATCATGCTACAGTTCCTGACTTTTTTCTTATTTTAGGCATACTTTACCTGAATATTAACTCTAAAAGCATGTAAAACCTCCTGTCTCCTATACATTTACATTTTATTCATTTAGCAGACGCCATTGTCCAAACTGACTTACAATGAATAATAGTACACGTGCATGTCACAAACGAGGTGACACAGTATCAGAAAATCTAACTAAAAGTAGATGCTGTCTTATTATCAAAATCCGCATGATTAAGTCAAGCAATTGTCTCAAAGTCGTTCAAGTAAGGCATAAACATATAAAATGTAGGTCTTGAATTTTAGCTAGAAAAACATTTACAGCCAACACCAACATGGTCTGATCTCCCTGATGTTGTAGAGGGCAAACCTGCAAGCCCTGCAGACTGTGGCGATGTGTTCAGAGAACATCAGGTTACTGTCCATCACCAGTCCAAGGTTCTTCACCGATGTGGTTGAGGCTATAGTTGATGTGCCAAGTTTCAGAGACAGCTCACAGGGAATGGAGTTCTTGGCCAGGATGATCAGCAGCTCAGGTTTAGAGAGGTTCAGCTGCAGGTGATGATCATCCATCCATCTCGAGATATCTGCAGGGCAAGAGGCAATCTTAGTAGAAACATCTATGACTGATGGTGGGTAGGACAGGAACAGTTCAGTGTCATCAGCATAGCAATAGTAACAGAAGCCATGAGAAATGATAACTGATCCCAGGGAGGTTGTGTACAGTGAGAAGAGGAGCGGACCCAGTACAGACCCTTGGGGGACCCCTGTCACCAGAGTCCTTGGCATAGACACTTGGTCCCTCGAGGATACTCTGTAACAACACTCCGAGAGTCAGGAGGCAAACCGTTGGAGCACAGTACCAGATATCCTGAGGTTGGAGAGAGTTGCCAGTAGTATCTTGTACAATACAGTTTGTACTATGTTGTTTCTTTGTACAAATAGTTTGTATGTTTGTTTGTACAAATTATACTATACAATACAGAGGCCTGTCCTTTTATGTAATTTGAGCTCAGAATTTGCACTTCCTTTCACAGCTGACTGTCTGTCATAATCGTGGCTGTAACCAGGGAGCAGCAAGCTCTGGGGGGGACGAGAGTGGATGCTTCCGCAACCGCAGACATTCCCGTTATTTTGAATTTGTTTTGCAAGATTAAAACACGACAGTGATGTTTAGTTTGCAAGTAATCTGCCGAAACATTTCATCAGACAACATGCTCAGACAAGACTTGCGGCTGACAATCTCTGTACCCAGGAAGCGATTACCTGGCTCCGCCCAACAGACAAGACAGAAATCTTAATGTGCTATGATGAACAGACAACATGGATGTGTTAGCTTCTGATCAGAAGCTATGTTCTTTGGGGGGGCATAAGGTCTGGCACCATAGCAAACCACTAGTGTTTACTGCATCTCCCCTTCCCCAAAAAAACCTTTTATTTAATACTTTATTTGCTGGTCATTATATGTTATCTTTAAATAAATAAAAAGTAGGGAAATAGAAGTTTTAAACAAAAACTTAATTGTTTTTAGAATATTGCTAAATACCATTGATTTTAAAGTAGGTATGCATTGTTTACAAAAAGCATATATTTTCAGTACAGCCATAAACCAAAATGCAAGGTGTTGGAACAACCTTTTTTTTTTTTTGCTTGTCAACAGCAAGAGATTCTGCGTACCATTTTGGCTGCGCCGCTCCACCCACATTGGACCAAACTGAAAGTCCTCTAGACTTGCCACAGTGTGGTCAACCACCCATTACAGAGGGGCATTTGAGCCCAGTCACATAAATACATCATCGTTCAGTGGCTAAGTGGGTAGAATATCAGGCTGGGATGTAGAAACCTCTGCACTCAAACGCTAGTGTCCCTGAGTGCCATATCTGGCTCCCCACTGCTCCCCCCCAGGGGCACGAGTTAAATACATAGATCTAATGTTGCTGCAATATGTACGTGAAATGTTGTAAGTCGCTTTGGATAAAAGTGACTGCTTAATGAATAAAGGTAATTATTGCATTGCAGAGAAACCTAACGGAGCAATCAATTACAGCAAAATCTCTTTTGTTGGTGAATCACAGAATGGCTTATGCAAGAAACATACACATGCACAGAGTCAGCAGTACGTGCACATGCATCACCAGCCTAAGGGCACGCTTCTCTCAAGTGTGTGTAGCGAAAAACGTGCTCTGATGTGCAGTTGCTCACATACAGCCATCTCATCATCACTAAATGCTTATGAGGAACTCTTTTTGTTCCTAGAAAGCCTCCCCCCCACCCACTTTGTTCAGGGAGGGCTGATTTGAGAAAAATCAGCCAGGCCAAGGAGTTTACATTTACTTATTCTGATTTATCTGTGTTACTAATATGGTTATACAATCTAATACTAATGGTGTTAGAAAGAGTACAAAGGAGATGATTGCAAAGTCATCAGAGGTGTTTGTGCTGAAAAATAGTGTTCGTTTGTTGTGCAGAAGATGGCCACGCAATAAAGTGGCAAAAAATGGTGAGAGCAGGAGGGTGGAGAAGACAACGTGAATGCACTCCATTGGAGTGACGGAGAGTGCACGAAGAGGGAATAGCAGGAAGCCAGTGTTACTGTAACCTGGTCTGCTGGGCTTGGGATGACATGCACGAGGAAACAGCAGCACTCCAGCTTGGCTCCATGCAATGATCTGAGACAGGGGAACTTCTCTTTGCATACAGCACTGTATTAACAAATTTGATCAGTGTTGAAGGCTATCCTTGTAGAGAGGTTGATCCCACTGTGAACTGAACAACGTGAGGCATGCAGTGAGGTGAGCTGAACCTGCCTTTGGACTCAAAAGCCCTGTTCCACTTGCCAGTGTTCAGCATAAATGACCCTCCTGGAATCCTGAGCTTCCCTGAATCAGCAGAAACAGAAGCGTCTTTGTGCCTCCAGTGCACTTGAGTGTTATTTTTCAATTAAGTCAGCTTTGCACACAAAGGAGTGTCTTCCTACGGAGCCAAGAACCTCTCTACATCTCCTACCTAAGTTACATCACAGCACCCTGAAACCCCTCCACTGTGTACACATGTATTCTGCTGGACAGCCCTTGTGCTTGGCTCCTGTTCCATCTAACTCCTGTTATCTTTCTCCTAGTGGGATGAGCTTCTCAGTAAAGTACTCCAGTCAGATTCCCAGAATCAAATGGCCATGAAAGTAATATTGTTCTTTAGAATGCAAAAGTCACAGGTGACAGCAAAGAGCCACAGGAAGCACGTCACACTGATTACCACATATCACACTCACCAATAATTCTGTCGTACAAAGATTATTGCCCTGTATATCACACATATACAACATATGCACACGTCCATGTCAGGCAATGTCAATGTCAATCTCTCACTCAAACACACAAAAACACACACACACACACACACACACACACACACCATGTATTATAAATACAGTCACGTCTAAAAGAAAGTACACCCTCTTTCAGTTTTATGGTTTTACATATCAGGACATACTAAAAAATAATCTGGTCCTTACCAAGTTTTAAAATTTATGTAATACAACCTCAGATGTCCAGCAATACATGACATATTTCACTATGGCATTATTTATTTAATAAAAAACTAAGCCAAAATGCAGAAGCAGTGTGTGAAAAACTAAGTACACCCTCACTGCTTTCATAGGAATTAAAAAGGTAATTAGCAGCCAAAGGTAATTAGCAGCCAGGTGTTGCTCATCAAATGCACTTGATTAATTGATCATCAGCAAGTTTGACCTTCTTTATAAAATCAGATGCTTTGGTAGTTTGCTGGTCTGGTGCATTCAGGTGTGTGTTAACACAAGGCCAAAGAGGAAAGACATCAGCAATGAGCTTAAGGGAGGCAATTGGTGCTGCCCATTGATCTAGGAAGGGTTATAAGGCCATTTCCAAACAATTTGAAGTCCATCATTCTATAGTTAGAAAGATTATTCACAAGTGGAAAGCATTCAAGACAGCTGTCAATCTCCTCAGGAGTGGATGCCCCAGCAATTTCACCCCAAGTTCAGACTGTGCAATGCTCAGAAAAATTGCAAAAAACCCAAGAGCTACATCTAGGACTATACAGGCCTCAGTTAGCATGTTAAAGTTCATGATAATACAGTTACAAAAAACTGGGGAAGTATGGCTTGTCTGGAAGGGTTGCCAGGCAAAAGTCTCTTCTCTCTAAAAGGAACATGGCAGCATGGCTTAGGGTTGCAAAGTTGCATCTGAACAAACCACAAGCCATCGGGAACAATGTCCTTTAGACAGAAGAGACCAAAGCGGTTTGGCCATTGTGCACAGCGCTACATTTGGCAAAAACCAAACAGCATATTGGCACAAACACCTCACGCCAACTGTTAGGCACAATGGTGGAGGGGTAACGATTTGGGCTTGTTTTGCAGCCAAAGAACCTGGGCACCTTGCAGTCATTGAGTCGACCATGAACTCCTCTGTATATCAAAGGATCTGCCCAACAGCTAAAGCTTGGCTGCAATCAGGTAATGTAACAAGACAATGATCCCAAATACAGCAGCAAATCTACAGCAGTATGGCTGAAAAAAGCATCAAGGTGTTGCAATGACCAAGTCAAAGTCCAGACCTCAACCTGAATGAAATGCTGTGGTGGGAGCTTAAGAGAGCTGTGCATAAACGGATGCCCTCAAACATCAATGAGCTGAATCAAAACAAAAGAGTGGGCCAAAACTCCTCCATGATATTGTGAGAGACTGATAAAATCATACAGAAAGCAGTTTAAGTGGTTTTATGGCTCAATGGGTAGAACATGAGGCTGAGATGTGGAAGCATCCTGGTGTGAATCCCAGCACAGCCAGGTTTGTCCCTGAGTAAGACGTTCAGTGCTAGCTCCCCGGGCGCTGCGTATGGCTGGTAGCCCACTGCTCCCCTCAGGTTATTGATAAAATGCAGAGAAGTAATTTCCCTCTGGGATTAATAAAGTACAAAATTAATTATATTGTTATTGTTGCTAAATATGGTTTTACAAGCACAATAGGGTATACTTAGGTTTCACACACTGCCTCTGCATTTTAGCTTAATTTATATTAAATAATGATACTGAAATATGTCATTTGTTGGTCATCTGAGGTTGTATGTACCTAATACTAAATCCTTGTAAGAACTAGATGATTTATGTCCTGATATGTAAAGCCAGAATTGAAAGGGGGGTGTCCTTTTTATGTGTGTATATATAATAAATTGGAATAATTGTTATTAATAAAATGGATACCTAGAATAAGATCATTTTTATTTCAAGTTGCAGTATTTTTCTGATGAGACAGTCATGCACATTTTCAATTCAATTCAATTTAATTTTATATAGCGCCTTTTGCAACAGTGTGCCTCAAAGCGCTTTACACAGAAAATTGAAGATATCAATACAAATGAATGAAGCCAGACAGCAACGGAGGAGAGGAACCAAAAACTCCTCAGTGTGGAGAAAAAAAACCTCTCGGGGCCCAAGGTTGACTGGCTGCCCAGCCCCTCCTGGGCATGCTAACATTAAAGAGAGTAGTGATACTGATAGAGAGTTCAATCGTTCCAAGTAAATTTATATAAATAGTACAAAATAAGTCCTCCTTTGCTCCTGGTGCTGAAGCCGATCTCGTAGGCCTTCGGTGTCTCTCTGGCGGAGCTTCGTCCAAACGGATATGTTTGGAGTCAGCCGCTCTACAATGGCATCCCGCTCAGATGGTGCCCAGGCGGGCACCGGGTAACCACATGCACGAGGAGAGAGTTTAGAGAGGGGTTAGC
>JABJVR010001281.1:0-19469 GCA_025773905.1 Chitala chitala
CACACACACACACACACACACACACACACACACACACACAATATATATATATATATATATATATATATATATATATAAAAATAAAGGAAAAAAAATAATAAAGGAGCGTTAAATAACCCGTGTCGTCTTGGAGTGCGTTGCTTAACAAGACAAATATTTCTGCATTTTCTTCAGCTCTACAGGAGATGACGGTCAACCCTCAATTTAAAACAAAAAAGGACTACAACTATCTGAGAGTTCTGCTGTGACCTGTCTTACAATATGAATCATTCTCCATCCTTACACAACTACTTCAGCAAAACTTCCCCTCCGTAAAGGAAACAGGGACAGAACAGGAGAGGGGCCAGGACAGACCTGGGACGTGAAAAGCAGGCTGCTCTGAGATGCCAGGCAGAGGCCGGTAGTCGTGCGGTCTTCTTATTTTTAATGACTGACCCTGGAAAATGATTCCATCGAAGGCCATAGCCTGTGTGGTTTCATCCACAGAGCGAAACTGGAGGGAAAACACACGAGAAACAAAAGGCCATTATGAATTTAACCGAAGCCACCATCTTACACAAGCTAAAACAACACACACATGCTTACTTCTAGGAATGCAAAGTTCTTATCCTGGTTAATCTGAACTGCAAGGACAGGATTGGTGGGACCCTGAGATAAACCAGCCAACCTCATCTGGGTGTTGAAGAAGTCCGCCATGGCCTCCTACAATCACAGACAGACAGGACACACCTTGCATGAAATGCATGATGGGAAGAAAGCATTTTACCAATTTAATCTTCAATTACGTTCTTGTGCATATTGTGGTAAAACACGACAAAATTTAACATTTAACGCACAATAAAGAAGAAAAGTTACATATACCACAATTACAACAAAGCCAAGGTCAATTTAAACAATACCATTTTGTCATGTGATTAGCAGCCAGTCCAGAGGCCAACTCACCTCCGTCAGGCCGAAGGGGATGTTGCCAACATAAAGTCGCCTGGCCTGCCGGGTCATCTGACTGCCAACGATGGGCACCTGCGTTGGTGTTACTGCAACTCCGCTGGTGGTGGAGGTTGCCAGCAGGGCTATCGTGGGGATCTGTCCCGCAGCTACGAGAGGGAGACAAGGTTGCCATGGAGACAGGGTCACGCTGGAAACTAGTGACACCTTCTCACTTTGTGAGGGGAATTTGAACCTCACAGTGCTTGCTGGGTTTTACTCTGTATATTAATAAACATGAAAAGGAAAGCTGGAGTGAAGAAGTGGCATCTAGAGGACAGCTAACAGCATGGCATGTACAACACAAGGCCCTGTAGGAGAGAGACGTGCACGTCCTGCATTTCGCACCTTGCATGGCTTTGTACTGCATGGGCGTGATGTGTTCGAACCCAGCTGGAGGGACATCCCAGTACTTGTACGTCCTTTTCTTCCGGGACCTCCTGGGGGAGTAGCTGCCCAAACACAACACAGTATTCACTGACTATCATAATAAATTCATAATCATTAAACCCAACCCTTTAATGGAAATGCACTGAGAACTATAGGCTGACCACCTCGTCCATCATAATGAAATGGTCAAAATTAATACGAAAGCCTAGTCTAAACTACTGCTGACAGTTTATAAAGTCAGCAAGTTTCAGGGATTTAAAACTGTTTTAGTTTTTTTTTTTTAACCCACATACCCATCAGCCACCTGAAGGTCTAGCCTAGAGATGGTCCGATCAGATTTCTTTCGACCAATGGCAGTAAGTTGATTCTGTTGTGCTAGCGTTGCCCATTTCAATACCGACTGTTTAAGGGATGCTTCATCAAAAAGCAGTAATGTGGCTAATGATGAAAGCCAGTTTGGACTATAAGCACTTGGTGTCGTTAAAATCCCCGCTGGCTTCCATTCAGTGTTGGCCACATAACTGCAATATGAAATTTAATCCCACCACCCAGTATTAGCAATGTTAGTGAAACTCTTATTCTTAAAGCATACACCATAAAAGTAATAACATTATTTTAACAAACTGAATTCAACATAGCACCCTGTATTCAGCGCATATAAACTTTTCAACCACATAATGAAAACAAATATGTGCTTTACAAAAAACAGTAAAGCTACAGGTAATAAAAGTATTACCAAACTAAGGCTTGCTTTAATAATAAATCTAAAAACGGTTAAAATAAACGTTTTCAATATTTAACCAAAGCACAGTAGCCACTTATCCACTGTTGGACAGGTCAAAGCTGAACCAAATTGAACTTGGAGCGCAACATTAAAAATGGAAAATCTGGCAACACATGCCACTCAGGGTGACACAACGCGACACATGCCACTCAGGGTGACACAACGCACGGCTGCAAGTGGACACTCAGGTTGCCATATACAATAACGAAGGTGAAGCTCAGCAAAATGCTCAACACTGAAACAGGCCTAGCAGGTGCTAATGAAAACAAGGATGACTTTGAGCCCGACAAAGGGCCACAGCCCGGGGGCCCTGATGACAGTTCTGACACACACCTGTGCTTCTTGTGCTCACGTGAGCTGCTGCGCCGCTCACGGCCCTTGCGGTCACGGCTGCTGCTGCGCTTCTCGTGACTGCGCCCACCCGACTCCTTGCTCCAGCGTCGATGCTTTTCTCCTCGGCTCGGGGAGCGACTGCGACTCCGCTTTTTGTGCCGCTCCTTCTCTCGTTCTGAGAAGTGGATGGACAGACGGGACAGAGATACGAGACTAAGAAACAGACAGACCAGGACAGTGACAACCTCATGACCCCCCCCGTGACACAACACGAGTACAATTACAGGCCGCCAAACAGACACACACACCTATCACATTTGTCCTTGCGAAAAATGTCAAAATAACCGAAACGATCATTAATATCATGCGGCGAGTCCACCAAATAGAAATTCCTTCGCATTTTTTTCTCCACACCATGGAGTTTTTGGTTCCTCTCCTCCACCGTTGTCTCACTTTAACTTCAATCATCCACCTGGTGTAAAATCCTGAGGCAACTTGTTGTGGAAGGCATTATATAAAAATAAATTGAAAAATTAAATTATATTTTATAACCTCCATTTCATTTTTTAGAGATCATTAAAATATTACATTTTGGGTTTAAATAGTGGTAAGTTAACAGCTATAACAGTATTCAGTCCTGCAATTAATTACTGTACATTGTTAAAATTGTTTAATCACACTTACACATGGGTCTGTCTTAGTCAATCGCATTAATACTGAAGTGGGCAGCACCCCCCACAGACACCCACACAACTCTGACCTTTATTTTCTTAATACACATACCTACACTTGGTGATTTTAACAACACCAAACAAGCAACGATTGCCAACTGGCTGCACAGCCAAAAAGGAACGTTCCCGGAACGTTATTGCATGTTCTTGGGTGAATGATACCGATGATCCAGTGGTTTGACGAGACAGCCATTAGCCATACAAATGGATATATTTACACGCAAGTCCATTCATACACAACAAGTGGTGCACATCGTGTAATTAGTGCACTATTAGTGCTAATTAAGCGGAATCACGGGCCATCTGTGGTGAAGACGAGCTGATTTCACACTGGCGGCCCCCGCGCACGCGCTACCTCACGGTTCTGTTAATGGCGGATTTAAAAAGCAAATGGGACGTTTTAAATCACGAAAAATAATGTAAAGCAACGATGTTCACAATAAGTGAAAGCAGCAAATAAAGATACCTGCAGCTGGGAACAGTGAAACGCAATTTTAATAATTAAAAACCGAGAAATTCACAGCTACTGAAAAGAGTTTAATTTATACAGCCGCGGGCCTTACAGGGTTTCCCCCAGCATTAACTTTAAACAGCCGCCGTTTCACCGGACCCACGTTACTTATTCATCACCATTTACCGAACACTGAATTAGTGTTTAACTACATAAACAACCAACATCAGCTACGTTCGAATTTTGCGAACAACCGAATAAATACAATCAATCAGGATTAATTCATGCCATTTAAATTCAATTCAAATTGTGCTGCTTTTCCATTTTTTTATTCACCGAAAACCTACCCTGTCGGTTCTCGCTTAACTGCTTCTCAAACTCCTCAAAATCAGACATTTTCTCCCCAGTGAAGGCGGTGCTACAGCGCGGGTGCAGCTCCAGCAGCGGGCCTCCGAATGGAGCGCGATCGGCGCCTCGCGCTTTGTGTTCCGGCTCGCCCGTCCTCCCCACGACATTGGTTCCGCTTCGTTTACAGTCCCACACGTGTGCTGTAAATCCGAAGGCGCAGTAGTCTCCCCACTTTAGGACAGAAACAAAGAAAAACAGAAAAATCTGTCAAAAGACACGTGCCCCAATTTGCAATCACTATAGAAGAATGAAATGCCTTTTTTGTTTTGTATCCGAAACACGAATACGGTTAACACGTTCATCTGAATACAGCACATCCTCATTATCCATGTTACAGATTGTGTAATTCTTTTTTTGTAAAACATGTTCCTTTTTAAGGATATTAAGTACATTAATTGTAGTAAACTGCAACACGCATATAACAGGGTTTAGTGCTGTCAAGGCCACAAAATTATTTAATATAGTTAAGACTGTCCATCTGTAGAAACATTCAGATTAAAAGGATAAAATTGTAAATTGCTTTAACTAAACCATACATGTTGACCAATTGTCTGAAATATATACTGGAATTTACACAATGATCTGTATTCTGTGTAAGATTATATAATAATCTGTATGTATTTACTACAAATCTGCCTGTATGTTTTGCTTGTGTGTATTAATGTTATTAATTTTTCTGTTCTCTTATTTGTACCTTTATCTTAGCTGACGACTGCTTCCTGAAGATAGTGACATTACAGATAATGTTTTTCGGGAGAGTCGTTTCCAAAGTGAGCATACCCGTTCTGCCGAAATAGCTCAGTTGGGAGAGCGTTAGACTGAAGATCTAAAGGTCCCTGGTTCGATCCCGGGTTTCGGCAGTGGTGGTTTGCCTTTTTTCATGCACCAGCGTGGTGACAGTTTAGATTGAAGCTTTTTAATAGCACCATAGGATATTCAGTTGGACAGGCTTTTGTGGAGCGCACCAATTGCACAGTCAGTGGAAACCCCTAGTTCGATCGTATGCAATCGGCAAAATGAACGTAAAATAATTAGAGGACGCTGTTAAGAAGGGGGTGTAAGTCTCCGAAAGGCTTCGTCCTCTGCTGGATTCCCTGGTGCAATGATTAGCCTTAAAGCCTCTACATTCAGAGTTAATATCGCACTGCAACCTGTAATACTACTTTGGGTCGCGACTACATACTGAGTGGACCGCACGTATATCGCGATCACGTAACATCTCTAAAAAAAAAAAAAAAAAAAAACGAAATATGGAAGTACAATACATTTCCGGTATAGTGCTTTTATTTTGAACTACTGTTTCCGGTTGTAGCGTATAATGGACAGCCACGTGACAGCGAATGCTGCCCCTTAGCGGCCTTTACATTTTTCACCACATTCCGCTGTCGTCCGATTTTTTGACGCGATATTTCCGGTTAACAATAACAGTAATTTCTGTGCAAAAACAAACACAAAGAACATTATAGGCACCAGAAACTGCTTAATACATCATAAAAAAATGACAACGACACGGTATGTGAAAATAAAGTAATAAGTGAATATGTGTTGATTTAGCTTTTGTGTGGACCTTACACTAATGAATAAGTATAAATATGGACCGTGAAGTTGGACCAGTTTGGAAACACTGATTTACAAAATCTTGTGAAACTTAGTCTTGTGCACTTTATATTACAGAACAAAAATTACTGTTGTTTGTATTCCCCGATACTGATCTTCTGATCATAATTAAATGTGCACATGTACTCTTACCCATTTGTAAGTCGCTTTGGACAAAGGCATCCAATAAATAAATAATTGTAAATGTAAAATGCTGCTTTGCCTCCTTATTTGGTGACATGTGGACCACCGAACTTCCTCTCACCTGATTGAAACACCAGTCTTCATCTTTAAATTAATTTTTAATCCTACAGGTTCACACTTTTTTCCAACAAATATGTGTATTACTGTATTGGACACTTTTTCTTAGTGGGACATACATCTTTTGTGTTATTTAATTGGGATCTTTTTGTCCAGGTTTGGCAGTGTATGTTGTAAGTCACTTTGAACTTTTGGATATCTGCTAAATGAATAAATTATCCAATTATCAGTTAAAAATTATATATACACATTTAGGACCAAAGTAATAGACTACGAGTGCTCTAAAACCATCCTACAGGAACATGGTGATGGCAGTTATTTCAAGGAGTGCTCCCTGGGTTCAGTTATTAGTTCACATGGCTTCACTTACCATTGCTATGCGGATGACACCCAACTGTTGCTGTCCTACCCTTCCTCTGTTACAGATGTTTCTACCAAAGATACTGCTTGTCTTGCAGATATTTCAAGATGGATGGATGATCATCACCTGCAGCTGAACCTCTCCAAATCTGAGCTGCTGATTATCCCAGCCAAGAATTCCATCCCCCGGGAGTTGACCCTGAAACTCGGCACTTCATCTATTACCTCTACAACATCTGCCAAGAACCTCGGACTGGTGATGGACAGCAACCTGATGTTCTCCGACCACATCGCCACAGTCTGCAGGGCCTCCAGGTTTGCCCTCTACAACATCAGGAAGATCAGACCATGCCTTACAGAACACTCTACCCAGCTTCTGATCATTACAAGATTGGACTACTGCAGCTCCCTCCTGGCCAGTCTCCCAGCCTCTGCTACGTATCCTCCCCAGAGAATCCAGAATGCAGCGGCACGTCTCATCTTCAACGTTCCCAAACGGACACGTCACCCCCCTACTCGTCTCACTACGTTGGCTTCTGGTCCAGGCATGCATCAAATACAAGACCCTGATGCTGACCTACAAGGCCATCAGTGGGACTGCTCCAGTCTACCTGCGGTCCCGAATCAAGAACTATGTCCCCTCCCACTCTCTGCGGTCTGCCAGTGGGAAGATACTGGTCTCACCTATCCTAAAATCTGGTAAACCAAGGCTCTTCTCCTCTCTGGCGCCTACATGGTGGAACAAACTTCTGCTTGCTTTGAGGACTTCATCATCCCTATCCATATTCCACAAGCAACCGAAGACACATCTCTTCAGGGAGCACCTTAGTAACTAAACATGAACTCTTGCCATGATGCTACTCATTATGTTGTAACTCCAAAGTTGGTCACATGATTTAAAGTGTGTATCTAGCTGTAATTTTCTGTTGCTTATGTTCAACTTGTGTGACAACTGCCAGATTTAATCGGGTGTACTGTGATATTAGGACAGCACTTACTGTTAGTAGATTCTCTAATACTGATTGACCTCGTTTGTGACATGCACGTGTACTATTATCCTTGTAAGTTGCTTTGGACAAAGGCTTCTGCTAAATGAATAAAATGTAAATGTATGTAGCGGCCTGTGAACAACTACAGTGGACAGGTCTGATTAGTCCCCCAAACATGGGAGTGAGCTTTTCAACTTGGAGGACACAGTGCGTGTAACACTCTGCAGGCCTTGCTGTTAGTCTGGGCAGGGTTGCCCGTGTTACACTTAGCACGCATTTTCCAAGATCAAAACAGCCAGCCTATGTTATATTTTAGGCGTTCTCCACTTTTCCTGAGAGATGCACAGCACAAATTGTACACACATTTTGTCCATACAAATGTTTACTGATTTATTTCCATCAAGCCCTGCAAGTGAAAATTAAAGTGTTTGTAATTAAGTCATGAAGAACTACCATGCCAGTAGTCAGGTGACAGGGCAGTCCAATGATGTTTTGTTGGTTGTGCTTGTTGTAGGACATAAAAACTTGTCAACTGGCCAATTTCTTTTTCTTCTTCTTCGATGATTCAGCTGCCTGCTCCTGCACAACACTGCTAGCTGTTCTGTTAACATGTTTAACAGAGGAAAAAAATAGCGACAAGTCATTTTACATAAATGTATCAAAAAGCACTGCAAAGTTACTGAAAAGTGCTGTCATCGTCCTTTGTACTTCACTGCAGAACACCATATATATGTAACAATTGGACACCAAGCATAAATTTGTCTTACTTTGAACCTTTGGCTTCTGTTCCTTGGTATAATATCACTACATCCTCCTCTTCACTCTCTGAGATTACAGCAACGTCCTCTGAAAGTGACAGACACGTAAAGTCCAATAAACTGACAGTATGTCATCTCAGTGGATTTTTTAATATTTAATTCTCACTGATGCATTAACTGTGGAAAAATGTGTTAAAATATACTACAGCCAGTTTTTTTATATAACCATACCAATCTTAAATATTACAAAATATTCAATTACATTTGAAAATTTTTTACAAGGTTAATACAATGATCCAGAAAATGAGTAAATATTTGCCTTTATCAGCACATTCAAAGATGACTTGGTCCTCCTCTTCCTCATCCACTTCATCTAGCCCCCATGCATTCTGCAGACCCTCTCCCACCTGGCCAGCTCCTGGGGCCCGTACCACCGGCGACAGTACAGGTACACTGCCTGAGTTATGGAAGTACAGAACTCAAGGAGGACGTGAGTATGACATTATGACACATGAACTTGCAAGAGAGCGGTCATCCTAAAACAAGGTCTCTGCTGGGGTACGAGCACAAGGATACGGGTCTGTGGAAGCTCCTGTCTGGCTGATGATATCCTGGGCCTTGTCTTCAATATCAGACACCTCCATTGGTACCAGCTCTGTTTTCAGCGCCGTGATTCGCTCTTTTGGCATCGATTCTGCAAAGCCAAATTTACCTCCCTCTTTTCTGGGCATATGATGCATAAAGAGTAAAGTTTGAGTAAAAATAAGAACATAAAAAATAATATGCATGCAAATTTTTCTACATTTAGTTGACAGTTAAAGCAACCATGAAATTGCCTTTATCAGGGTTTATTATTATACACTTTAAAATTTCAATCCATCCCTCCCTCCCACTAAGCAATAACAAGAAGGTATTTGAAATGATGGACTCATTTTAAATCTTTCTGGAATGCTATGTTATAATGAGAACAGAACAGTCTAAAGGCAGAATGATTATGTACGCACCTCACTCTCTTGTCATTTTCCAGAGCTTTGTTAATTAGTTCTGTTATCTCAGAAACTTTGACACTTGCGATCTTGGTGCACCTAAGGACCTGTAAATTTCATGCAACATATTCAGAAATACTAGGGCAAAATACCTGTTTCATAAAAAATTTATAATAGTTACATGTAAATGAGCAGAGTTGTTTCTCAGTTCACTGCAATCTAGAGAAGTTTTCTTAAACTAGCATTATGGATACTGTCTGGAGCTACAGGACATATGAAGAGGTTGGAAACCACTGAGGTAAGTGGGTGTTTACCTGCTCTGTTAGAAGCATGATCCCACCACTGGACTGGATGGAACACATCTCCCTGTGCTTGTTCATAGCTATAACCAGCAGAGCATCCATCACACGCTCCTCACGCTCACAGGGGTCCACCAGGAGATATGTCCTTGGAGGGAAAGGGATGGCTGACTAGTTATGCAGTACATCAATTCATGAACACGTTCAGCCGACAGTATTAAACCTACCCTTGTTGGAAGAAGGAGAAGCTGACACAGATTGGCAAGTGGTAGATACTGAGAGGAACTGGATCTCTCTCTTCCTGAGTATACTGCAAGAAACACATGTCAGTGTATAAAACTAAAAGCTTACACTTATGTCAGAATTATATTTAAGAGTCATACAAAAACTAAAACGCTTAAACTGACCTATTATGTAACACTTATTGGCAGGTTTTTTTATGTCTGATACGAAATAAACGATGCAGCGTGGAGGCCCTGCATTCCTGTAATATAGGAACTTTGTAGCGACAAATGCTAATGATGTCTGCCCAATCCAGTTCCTGACATATTAAACAATGGTAGAAACAGTAAAGACCAGATCACACCTGATTGCCAACCAAAGAATAAACTTAAACTGGCACATTTGTTTAAACCTGTTTAGCTACACAACAGAAACAAGCTGAAAATGTTTGTACCCCTGTTTGTGTGGACTGACAGATACTGATGTGGGAAGGTGAACACTGACACATGTCCCTCACCATGGTCACTTCCTCGCCCTGAATCCCCACGTCAGGTCGTCTGAAGTGGCACAGGGCCGTGATGGCTGCTACACTGGCTGCATCCATGATGTTACCGTCATGGTTCAGCACATGAACGTCCACTCTGATCTTCCACACCTGACAACAAGGTTATGTTAACCACTGAAAACAAATGTATACTTTTTGCTTTTTAACAGCTGAAGAGACACTGCATAAAACAGTGCATCTACAAAAATGTTTCTCATGCAGCTAATGCTGTATTTATTGTTTTGATAAAATTAACAAAATTAGAGAGAGAAATCACCTTTTCTCCTGAAATAACACATAAAGACTCTGTGTCGAGGCACTTGGAGTTTCTGAGACATCTTTCCAGCTGCCTGTTAAGCTTCACAAGTAATTCTGATTGTCTGAAGTGAAAAACAAAACTGAACTTAACTTTTCAACTGTAACAGGAAAACTCATTACACCTTTGGTCATGAATCCTAAACTGAAATGTCTGCATTAATACTTAGCCATATAATTAGTCATAGGAAAACAAAATTACAAAAGGAATCCTGTTTGCAAATTAAAATGGATCAGGTAAATAATATAGTCTAATCTGAAGCAGTATTTTTCCCACTTGCACATCGTTATGGCTGGAATTAAAAACATAACATTTACACAATTAAGTTTAATCTAAAATTCAAAGTATGACCAAACAACTGTACCTGCCAGATTCAAAGGCAGGTGAAGCCATAGGAGACAGTTCCAGGTTGACGAACAGGATCCCCTCTGTTGGGCGATTCTCTTTAGGAGCCACGAGTTCACAGGAGACCTGAGCCAAGACCCTAAATGCCAACGCACACAAAAAAACCCGCAAACGGCAATTAGTCATGCATCAGTGCACATGTCAAAAAGTCAAACACTATCAAGTGAAAACAACAACTTGCATTTGTGAAGAAATTTTTTTAAAGATACCTTGTCTTTCCCAGGTCAACAATACAGCATCCATAATCTGTTCCAAAAGTTATCTTTATATTTCGATAGTCATATGTCTGTCTTCCATCCAAACGCTGCGAGGACAAAGAAAAACAGAAAATAAACGCTGTACAGACAACACAACATTCCATGAAAGCATTAGAAACATGTCAAGATTTACACATTTCGCCCAGCAACTCTGCGTCAACACAAGACTGCATGGGAACGATTTATACACACGAGCTGCTTCACTGTAAACTGCCTCCATCTTAATATTAGTACTTAGGCTGATATCTTCAGCTGCTTGTCAAAATGTCTGTCTTACCTTCTTCTCTTCAATGGCCTTTAACAGAAACTGGCGTTCACAGTTTGATAACGGTGCACCCTTCATCTTTGTTTATTACCAAACACAGTAACACGTGTCCGTTTCTCTTGGCGCAGTCTCGCGGCCGGTCACGCGCTGATATCAGTCCCTTCCAGCGTTTCTCCCTTTTTATCCCTTTTCTTTTACCCCATATATATATATATGTGTATTTGTGTTTTTCTTGTATGATTCACAGTTAATGTTTTCACGATTTCTTTCAACCTTTTATCGACGTGCCCTCTCCCAGGGTTTCTCTCGTTGCAGCCTGGCGGCCGGTCGCGCGCTGATGACGACACGAAGCGCGTGTAAATAACCGAGCGCTCTGTGTTCACATGGCAGGCTTTAACAGTTGCAAATTAATAGCCGCGGCAGAAGGCAGGCTTCCCCAGCCGTTTGTACATTTAAATGTAAACAAAATAAACTGTTTACAAAAAGGTTTCGGTTTTTCTAAACCCTGAAAGAACCGTTTATTAACGACATCTTATAAGATGGACGATAACTGAGAATAACTCGTTAAAGCATCACTTAGTGACATGGGAAGAGGCACGTCCGTGTAACTCGGACAGTACTGTGTGTCATCTGTGGGTACCTCACTTATGCTGTATTAGGGACAGTAACGTAGCGTAATGCTGTCATGGCAATATGTGGCATCTCGCTGTGCGTGAGAGTGAAATACGTTATAAGAACTTATAACCACCAAAGCATCTCGTCCCACTCCTGACATCATTGTAACGGACCAAGGGAGTGAGCTGGACTCGAACTCGGGTCGCCAGCAGGTTGGCTGCAGTGTTGGTGATGTCACCCCCAGGGGTCAAAGACAAGAGACTGATCAGCTCCCGGAGCTAAAGACTTGAGTGTCAGCAGGCTAATTAGTTGTCCTAGCTGCTGGCAGCCTGAGTTCAAATCCCGCCTGCTCCCTAGGTCTGTTACAGTATAAACAATACAAAAACATTAAGATTACCAGTACTAATATTTGTCTTTAACGAACGATTTCCTACAAAGTTTGTAGAAAACTCTAACAGACAGCGGACGACAGGAAGGCCTGGCGTGCTATGGTCCATGGGGTCACGAAGAGTCGGACACGACTGAACAACAACATTGTACGAGCAGCATCTTTCTTCTCAAAGCCAAACCACCTCTGCTAGTGAAGTTGAGCCACATCTAGCTGACAATTTAGATTGCGAGGTTGATGGTGTCTGTACATCATCTCAGCACTGCCTGTTCACTCTTTTTAACTCAAATCGTGACCTTTTCAGTAGTTGTGCTTGTCTAACCTGTAGTACACGTGTAGGCCTACTGCATGATGCAGCAAAATGTGGACAGGGGCATTTTTGTACCAGATAACATCGTTAAGACAACAAATAAAATACTGTAGAGTAGATGATACCCAACGCACTCTCCTAGTTGGCAGTTTTTGCTGCTACTCAAAATGTCTTTTGCTCTCAAGAACACGCAGCACCCAAGTCTTCTCCTGCAATGTCTTCCTTAATGTTAAAATAGCAAATATATCAGTTACCAGCAGAGCTGCAGTGGCACCATCATATCCATAGCTAGAGGGTTGGAGGGTTCATCTGTTATGGGGACTTTGTGGAGACTCAGGTTGAGGAAGGTACTGCACTGTAAGGTCACTAACAGCACTTCACATAGCAGACCTTACACTTAATCAGCTTTTAACATTTATTCATCTAGATACTGAAATGTGAACTTTAGAAACAGAGTAATTCCTACCATTTTACTGCAAATAGGTTTGGCTTGTCTGCTCTTTATTTTGTTTTTTAGGTTTTTCAGCACTATGAATAGTGAACATTTTTAATGAATGGATCATATGACTTTATTTTGTAGGCATGTAAGCAATCTCTACTATTTAAATACACAATATGTGTCTTTGTGCAAAGTATATGTGCATCTACAGCACATTCCACATTAAATCTAACAGCTAAGAATTTTGTTTTTAATGGCTTGGCCACTTTTAGATTTATTCATTTAAAATGATGGCCTTGTCCAAAGTGACTTGCAAATGACACATACATATTACGACAAAATTGGTTCCCTGCATTTAACTCACCCCCTGGGGGGGTAGTGGGGAGCTGACACTGAATTTCTTGCTCGCAGAAGCTCCTGGTGGCTCGGGGAGGATTCAAACCAGAAAACTTCTGCATCTCACCCTGATTCTGTTCTACCCACCGAGCCACCGGCTACCTAGTTTTCAGTAAAACCTGACCAGTTTTGCAAAGTAATAAAATTTGCCTCTGAGATAACATTACAATAATGAATGTTTGGACACAATGATTCTGGGTTTCTCAGTCGTCTTCTATAGCGCTTCATCCTATTTAGGGAAAAATAAAATCCGATTTGGGCCACTTCAGCCTGCAGTGTGAACATAGCCTTAGTGTCTGCCTTGTGTGGTCTGCGCTTAGACAAAGTTGTTTAGGTGTTGAGATCATACAGTACACAGGTACGTGTGGATACATCTGAACACCAATGCCTCGTACAGGGACGTCATCCCACAGTTTACAGGAACTCGGGGATATTTAACCAATTCCTCTTGGCCTATGTTCTGTTCTGTGACGAGACCCACTGAATAAACAGTATCACTAATGTGTAGATCAGAGGCCTGAACATGTTAATCAGGTAGAGCAGCTCTGTCTGACCTTGACCCTGCTGGAGACAGTGGCAGGAAAGTTAGGGGCATCAGTACCTCCAAAATATGTTGTCATTACTGGACTTTTTTTTTTGCCATTACAACGCCTCACGCCAGTGTAGCACACTGCCTAATGAAACATGACAGTTGGACTAACTCTTATTTATAACTTATACCCTGTGGTGTGTGGACACCCTGTACAGGGTGTCCCCAGGCTTCAGGCAAGCTGCACTGTACAGGATAAGCACTTTGCACAGGAGTTTGAGGTGTAATATTTAATACTCATGAGGACAATATTATTTACTCTCTTTAAAAATTATAATACTCCTATAATGTTAGCATTTCCAAGGGGCTGGCTGGCCAGTTGACCCAGAAGATTTGGCCCAGATCAATATGGTGCCCTAGACAAGATTTTAGCTGATGCACCTTTCATTGCAATGAATTCCACCACCAATCCCTGCAGTGGCACCCCTTTGGCCAGATGGCACCCCCTATGGCCAGACTGCATCCCTATGGACAAACTGCATCCCTATGGCCAGACTGCACCCCTGTGGAAAAACTGCACCCCTATGGCCAGACTGCACCCATATGGCCAGATTGCATCCCTATGGACAGATGGCACTTGTATGTCCACATTGCACCCTTATGGCCAGACTGCACCCCTATGGACATGTGTGGCGGCAGGTCGGCTGCAGGGACGGTGACGTCACCCCGAGGGTCAAAGACAAGTGACTGATTGGCTTCCAGAGCCAAAGACTTCAGTCTTTCACTCAGTGGGCTAATCCCTTGTGTTTGGTGTGGGAGACCTGAGTTCAAGCCCCGATCGCACCCTCGCTCTGTTACAATATCTTCTCAAACTTCTGGGGCATTTTCAGCTGTGTTCATGGACCACTCTTTATTCTGGTACTATACTGTATGACAGTATAGAATACCATCCTGATTGTTTTGTTCTGTGTTTTCATTCCATAATTCTGGATATTTTGTGTTGTGTTGCCCCTGTAAAAACTAAAGTCACGAGATTAGCTAAGGATCTGTTGCTCATTGATACTCCTGCAGTTAGCAGACGCTGCAGACAAGCGGAATGTAGGTGGAGAAAGGATGGACTGGACTGTGTGTCTCATTAGAATCCTTACAGCTCAGTTTGGCTGACTATCAGGACACAGTAAGGATGGCCAAATCTTATCCAGGAGAATAAATAACTGTCATCATCCTTGAGTTCTTTTCAAGATACAAATCCTGGGGTGATTGTGTGGTTGCTGCAGCTGTACCCAAACTTTGGAAGTCCTCATGAAGCCATTCATGCTCTCATTAGTTCTAGGTTAGATTACCGTGATGCCTTATACACAGGTATCAATCAGCCTGATTTACCTCGGCTACAGGTGGTCCAGAGCGCGGCCGCCCACTTTCTGTCTAATACCTCAAGGCACAGTCACATCACTCCTGTTCTCCAATCTCTTCACTGGCTACCAGTCCAATCTAGAGTTAAAGTCAAACTTTAGTTATTTCTCTTTAGGGCCCTCAGTGGCCTGGCCCCGACTTACTTTCCTGGCCTTAAACACAAGTGCAATAAAGGGCCATTTTTCCAGGTCATCTGAGCAATGTTTGTTGGAAGTTCTGAGGTCAAGATACAAATCCTGGGATGACCGTGTGGTTGCTGCAGCTGTACCCAAACTTTGGAAGTCCTCACCTGTCGATCTCCGCACTGTAAACAAGTTCTCGCTCTTTAAAGCTAGGCTGAAAATTTATTTATTCACTCAGGCCTTTGGTACTTAGTAGAGGGTCATAACAGGGTTTTTCTTTTCTGTAACTTTTAAATCTGGTAATTCTACTTGTGTTTTGCTTGATGTTGTACTTATGGCTTCATTCTTTGTTCAGCACCTCGTTAGAACTCTATGGTTGGTGTTAGGTGCTATAAAAAAATGGTTGATTTGATCTGATTTGATTTGATTGATATGACATGATTAATAGCTTGCAATTCAGATAACATCACTCTGTTCCTTCAAATTTTGGCGATAATTTACTACATTTCATTTTTACAGTGTGTCATTATAAGAAACATTTGACATTGAAATATTCTCATACTGTTATTTATTTGATGAGCCCCACTGAGAACTAATAAATTGTAATGAGTTTTGTAGGATTTTATGTTTTCAGAAACAACGTTGTACAACGTATAAAAACGACATTTCCCAGACACACGTGGCGTGGGTACAGCCTACGTGTGCCTGTCCAGGGTGTGGTACTGGGAGCGAGCGCAACTTAGTCTCGTGGTGCGGAGTTTGTACCAGCTGTGCTCTGCCTCATCTCGGTGACGCTCTTCGGTAAGGGTCTGAAGATGTGGAACAGTCTGCTGTTTTTCTAACATTGCCTAGTATATGTGCATATTTGTATACGTTAACTCGCCTTGAGTGGAAAATAAACATAAAGATTTAAATTCTTTATTTATTTTTATTTTACAAAGCAGATCTCTTGAAGCACCGTTGCTCCAATGGTAAGTTTCTCCTCTTCACTCTTCTCATTTTTACAGTGATGAGTCTGCGCTGTCATGTCGTTAGGGCTCCAGAACAGGTCTGTAATGTGTGCATCTACAAGCAATTTATCTAATGTTTATATAAATAATCTTTTATCGTACGCATCCCAAAATTTGTGTTTGCCAAAGTCTGTACCTGTCGGACTTTGATGTAACGGTAGGCGCAATAAACTGGCATTCTACAGAAGAAACTGTAAGAACAGATACGGACATTTAACTTTTGAGAAAGCTACCTGCGTTTTTTTACAGCTTTTGTTTAAAGCAAAGGGTAAAGCTAGAGGATTTGTGCCCGGCGTTCCGCAAATGATGGTGTAACTTGTGTATGAAATGTGGTGTACAAATGAACTTCCCGTGCAGTGCCTAAACCAAGGGGGAATTTGCTTTCCGTGTGACTCACTATCCTGTGGTTAGGAGCTCAGAAGGGAGGATCCTTGTTATTAAACTCTCGGCCGTTTCCACAACTACTGGTCTGTGGAGAGTAATTAGGGAAGAAGGCGTTTCTCTTGATGCTTGGGCGGGTGGAGTCTCCGGGATGTTCATGTTTTTCAGTGGCGTATATGATCCCTCTGTCCCAGGATTAAATGAAGTCTTGCACTGTAACAACATCTCCCTTAAACAAGGGACTTTAAACTTTTAATTGACACCCATAGGTTGGCTCATGAATGAAAAATCATATTCATGCTTTTATTCAGAGCTGCAGTATGGTTACACTGGGACTAACAGCTGTTTGCATTGTGTGCCTTTTGAGTTTGCAGAATATCATAACCGGTTTTACTAGTTAAGGTGGCAGAAGATGGTAATGATGATAGTGTGTGTGTGTGTGTGTGTGTAATGAGTGGTCCATTTGTTCCTTCCAACAGGTGCACATTTACATTGTTGTCTTAGTGCAACCAGATAGGTTGGTGTGAGATGTTAATGCGGGCAACAGACAGTGATAAGGATGGAGTTGGGCAACTGTAACCTGCAGGACTGTCTTTGCTAAAACACAGCATGATTTGGAAAACGGTTGTTGCAATAACTTGAACAAGTGTGCAAATTCTAGAGCAGCAAAACACTCCGAGTGAATGTGTGCACAAACGATCGTGCATAACTATGAGTGAAACGTCGTGACCCCCTCTGTCTTGCTTATTTGCCGTTTTGGTTGATCACTCAGTGACTTTGTGTCTGAACTGAACAGTTTGTTGATGGGGTGAAGTTGGTGGTAATTGCAGGCCAGCTCTGAAATAGTGTACAATTTCGAATAATGTATTTGGCCATGAAAGCAGAGGATCCTGTAATGGAGATGAAGCAGATGGGGGGGGGCTGAATGTGTTTTCGGACTTGCAAAACAAATGTACATACAGGTATAAATAGTTACCTGAACCTGATTTAACAAAAAAGTGTATCCAACACCCTGGATTTTAAAATTTGCACCTTTAAAAAAAATTGACTACGTTTATTGTGCCAACTACGCCTGGGGCCCCCTGAAGTGTGTCCACCAGCACACAGCTAGATGGCTGAAAGCAGGTACAGGTGTCTGTCACCTGCTGTGGACCCTAACAGTAGCACAGGTAGTCTGTTAAGCATTTTGAGGCTGTGTGCTTTATGTTCTGTTTCATCATCTGAGGTTAGGATTAATAAATGTTGTATTGACACCAGGAGATATTTTTCATGCGTTGCGTATTTTATTACATTTTAATTTGCCTAAAACTAAATGAAAAACAGGATTGACTGCGGTGTTAGTTCTTACTCGTAGAGTAATTTTAACAGCCCAGTTTAATTTAATGATTGGTTTCTCATGATTGAAACTCGTAGTTTTTTGGGTGATCTTGAGTCCACAGGTGTTGTACGGTTCAGTTATTGAATGCTAGATGATGTGCACGGAGCATGGAGTGTTTGTAAAAGTGCCCTTTATAATTGGAGCAGAGGGCCTGCAAAGGTTGGAATCATCTTCCTTGTGAGAAAGGTGTGTGTGTGTGTGTGTGTGTGTGTGTGTGTGTGTTTTTGATAACTTGAATCAGACAAATTTGGATTTCTTAGTCAAAATTGTTAGTTTTGAATGACTTGGTACATTAGATGCTACATACACAAATGGGTTTTTTTTTTTTTTTTAAGTATATGACTTAATTTGGAGGGATGAGTAAATGGAGGAGATTGCAGTTGGACCCTGAGACATACTGCAGTGTGTCTGATTAGCCCTGCTGTGTAAGGTTTGTCATGCAGACGCCACTGTCCTGCTTTCCCTGGAGTATTAGGGATAATTAAACACATATCACCTTACAGGAAGGGGTTAAATGTGTATTGCCTTACAGTGATCATGGAGAGGCTGTGTGTATAAAGGCGACTGTACCTGTGCTGTTACACAGCTTACTGTGTGTGTGTGTGTGTGTGTGTGTGTGTGTGTGTGTGTGTGTGTGTGTGCGCGCGCGCCCACTTTAGCCATGGGGGTTATTAGCAGGGTTGTACCTGGCATATCACCCAGGATCCTTACAGTTAAGTCAGTTTCAGTTAAACTCAGTTTATTTTTATATTGTGCCTTTCACAACAAGGTGCCTCAGTCTTATGTTTATTTTTTAATAATGATTGTAAATGGTTGGAAGTTCCAAGTTTTAAAGGCAGGTATAACTGAACATCTGTACTGAACAGTTTTCTGCTGTGGGTCTGAGTATACTGAAAGGTGCTGCACAGCTAACCAGATATGTTGTTTTGTTTCAGCGGGCTCTTACAAGTCCTGTGAGGTTCACTTCTGAAGAGCAGAAGTGACCCTCCAGCTTTAATATTATCCTGCTCTGTCCCAAAGTAGTGTACAGGGTGGTACCAACTGTGTTCATACCAATCCTAATTACCTTAGAGTAAATGATTTAAGATTTACTTAAAAAAAAAAAAAAAAAAAAAACTTACCCAGGTTGTGTGTGGAAAGCTGCTGTTT